>JAGKTI010024768.1:0-14241 GCA_018397915.1 Birgus latro | reverse complement strand
TGCTTTTTCCCCTTTTCCTTTGTACAGAGGAATAATTATACCTGACTTCCAATCCTCCAGGACTCTACCCTCCTCCCAAGCCAATCTGCACACCTTCCACATCCATTCTATTACTATCTCTCCCCCATGCTTCAGCATTTCACCACACACTCCATCAATTCCTGGGGCTTTCCCCATTTTAACTTTCTTCATTGCTTCCACCACTTCCATCCTGGTGATTTCTTCCTCTCTTCTCACAACCCTCCTTCTCCCTGCCATTCCCCAGCCACTTATACTTGCATTACTTTCATTCTCTATGTTCAACAGTTCATTGAAGTGTTCTCTCCATCTGTTTACTTTTTCTCCCTTCTCCACTAGTAATCTACCATTTTTATCTTTCACACCCCCACTGCCTTCGTTGGCACCCTGTCTAGCTCTCTTTACCTCCTTCCAGAACATTTTCTTACATTCCCTCCACTTTGCACTCAAATTCCTTCCAAATTCCTCATCCACTCTCTTCTTACTCTCTCTTACTAATCTTTTCACCTCTCCCCTCCTCACTACATATAACTCTCTCGTCCGTCTCTCAGCTTCTTCGTTGCCCCTGTTTCTCATCCACTCATTATATGCTTTCTTCTTTTGTGCCACAGCCTGTCTCACCTCTTCAGTCCACCATGCTGTTCCCTGAACCCCCTTTCGTCTCCTCTTCACCCCACACACCACCTCACATGCTGCACAGATTTCTTCTGTGAATACCTTGCACACACCCTCCACGTCCCCCATCTGCTCCAATCTATATTTACCCAATCGTTCCTCCACTTCCCTTCTATATTCGGCCTTTATTCCATCCTCTTGTAACTTTTCTACCCTCCTTGTAACAAATACTTCCTCCTGTCTTTCCCTTCTTCTCTTCCTCCATCTTGTTTGGATTCTGATTCTGGCCACCACCAAGTGGTGGTCAGAAAGTCCACTCCCCCAACCTCTATATACTCTTGCATCCATTATACATCTTCTCATCCTTTCATCCACACACACAAAATCAATCATTGCCTTCCGTTCATTCATTCCCCCGTCCTCTCTTCTCACCACTCGCCATGTATACCTATGGATCATTTTGTGCCTGAAGAGGGTATTGGCTATCACCAACCCCCTCCCAGCACAAATGTCCACTAAAGCACTGCCATTCTCATCCATCTCTGCAGGCACACCCCACTCACCAACCACTCCATCCACCTTCTCATTCCCTACTTTTCCATTCATATCTCCAATCAGAAACACTCTCTCATTCCTTTCAAACTTTTCCAAGCAGGCTTCCACATTTGTCCAAAACTCTTCTCTCACTCTACTTACACGATCTTGCGTTGGCGCATACACGCACACAATTGCCCACCTTTGTAGTCCAACATTCACTCTTACCCACACAATCCTTGACCCAACTGATCCATACTCTCTTACATTCTCCTTCCACCTGTTGCTCACAACAATACACACTCCCTCTTTCGCCCTCTCATTCTCACCCACTCCCGCGTATATACCCCATCCATATTCCCATTCTCTCACACTCTCACCTCGCCATTTAGTTTCAGTTATTCCACATATATCCACTTTTGCACTCTCAAGCACCTGTACAATCTCTCTCTCTTTCACCTCATCATTCATACCCCTCACATTCCAGGTCGCAATCCTAATCTCGTCCTTTGTCCATTCCTTTGTCGTCAACTTTTGGTCAGTCCTGGTCCGAGGCTTCCTGTTTGTATTTTTAGTTAGTTGTTTTAACGGGGTGGGGCACTAACCCACCACCAACCCTTTTAGTCGCCTCTTACGACAAGCAGGGATACTGGGGGGAGAATTCTTGAAAGCCCCCTACCCCCAGACGGTGAGCAGCACAAAGACAAAATGTAGGGGTAAGGAAGGAACATTTCTCAAGGTCTGTGGAAGAGAGGAAAGTAATGAAAAGATGATCATGATGCTTGCAGTAAGGAGTTGTTGAACCAGAAAGAAAAAGGGATAATGTGGAAGAGGTTAAAGGTGATGGTTGAACGTAGAGGAATACGAACGATGACAAGAACTGGATAATAAAGAGGGTTGCAAAATTGATCCGGATTGTGTTTCCCCATGATGGCTGACAGTTGGGTTTTAATTTCGTTCAATTGGCGTGCAAAGTGAGGGAGGGTGATGGCTACGTCGGCCAGGGGCTCAAGATCGTAGCGTAGGGAGACTACACTCTTCCACCATTACCTCGCCTCTCGAGCTGACTAAGGCATCTCATCGATTTTCACTCTTTCTCTAATCATACCTTCTAGAACTCTCTCCATTACTTTCATTATCTGATCTAAGAGCTTTATACCTCTGTAATTTCCCCTTTCCAGGGCATCACACTTCCCTTTGTACACATTTACAATTACACTCTTCAGCCAATCATCTGGGACAACACACACATATATAATCATATTTATCAGGTCAGTGACTAACCTCACCCCAGTATCTCCTGAGGCCTTCAACATTTCGGCAGTCAACCCAGACACACCTGCCGCCTTCCCCACCCGCATCCTGCATATTGCCTCACTCACAGTAGCAGCGTCAATCAAAGGCCAAGGGCCAAACACTGGATCAGCTGGCTCCAAACCTTCTCTATCCCAATCAAACTCCTCATTCAACAACCAGCTATAATGCTCTCTCCATGCATCTTTAATATCCTCACTGTTCACCACTACCCTTCCATCGTCATTCTTCACACACTGCTCACCTACAATGTCCCGATTATCCCTCTCCACCTGATTTTCCACCCTAAAAACCATATTTTTCCTTTCCCCTTGATTTAGATTGTCAAGTAAAAGTCTCTGTGACTCAGACTTTGCCCTGTATACCTCTCTTCTAGCCGTGCGCTTGGCAGCCAAGTACTCCTCCCTGTTACCACCCTTCTTCCATTCCCGGAAAAGCCTTCTTTTCTCCTTAACTGCAGCTTCTACACCCTCATCCCACCACCAAGTTACTTTATGTCTTGGTGGGCCTCTTGTCCAACCGCATATTGCATCGGTAACTCTCAAGAGGTTGTTCTTAAGGGCTCTATACTGTTCATTAACGCCTCTGTTTACGGCTTCCTGTTCAGCCACCACTCTCCCCATCTCACTATAAAAGGCATCCCTTACTGATTGGTTTCCCAGCTTCCATATTTTCCTCCTAGGTACATATGTCCTCCTCCTCATCACTCGTTCCTTAACCCGCCGAGTCCCATCGACGTACAGTGTACGTCGCTACTTTTTTCCGTGGATAGACCCAACGACATACATCGTACGTCACGCAATTGCATGGCCCATTGTGTGCACATTTTTCAACATTCATGGGTGATTTTTGGTAGGCATATGTGGGAGACCTTTCTCTACCTGCTGTCAAGCGGGGATACTGCCTGGCCCCTCCTAACCCCCCCTTCCTTCCCTCCCCCCTCCCCCTCACACTGGGCAATTCACCTATTAGCAGCAACCTAGCCAGTAAAGGTATGTTGCCCTACGGTCTCTCTAATGACTAAATTCACGGTGAAAGTGATTCCTGAGGTGAAGGACAAAGAAACAAAGAAGCTAGAGGTAGAAGCAAACAGAAGTAATGAGGTGGTAATATCATAAAGGAAGGTGCCATATACTGGGGTTTTGGGTAAGTGAACAGTGCTTATAAACGCCTATATTATTGTGTGAAAACCAGTATAGACTTTTACTACACATAAATTTGTACCAAATAAATGAAATACAGTAATCTCCCTACTATCCGGATGTCCACTATCCGGATACATCACTGTTCGGACATCGTGGGGTGTCCAAACCCCAAAATGCCCCCAAATCCGGAAAAAATCCGATTTTTTCCAACCGCATCAGTTTGAAATTTCCGCTTGCGCCAACTAGCTCCTTTCCTGCCAAATCACCCTCCTACTGGTTCTGTCTCAACTCCTGTGAACAGTGGACTGCTGTCCGATCTTTTGCGGTATTTTCGTTCTTGTTTAAATAATCAAAAGTCACAGTGCTAAGGATTAAGTGTAGTTAAACATTGGATTACTGGACATGGTTCAAGAGCAATTATGACCACTGTAAAAACCTTAGAGGTGGGGGTAAACAACAATGATGGACTGTAAGTAAACATTGTCAACTGCTAAATATTTTCCATAATCACTTCTAAATCCTCATTCTCTGGTTACATTTTATTTACTTCATGCTTTGTGTCCCATATTTGAGTGCACAGGCTGTGAAAGAGGTGATTTTCTCAGTGATTACCATGTCTCTTACTTACATTCACAGTCTAGTCAACTGGTTAACATTTTTGCCCCCCATACCTCTAAATCATAATTTTTCTGCCTACATTTTATTTACTTCATGCTTTGTGTCCCCTATTTGAGTGCACAGGCTGTGAAAAGGTGATTTTCTCAGTAATAATCATGTTTCTTCCTTACGTTCATTATGTTGTCAGCTGGCGAACACCTCTTCCTTACTCACCTCAAAATCATCATTTGGGGTTAAAATTTGATTAATTCATGCTCTGTGCCAATTACTTATGAGAAGGGGTCTTAATTAAGTGCTATGCATGTCCGGTAGGGAGTTAGGTAGGTGGTTTTCTGATTTAGGTTAGGTTAGGGTCAAGAATGACCAGTGCTGAAGGTGAACAGTGAACACCTTTGCCATACCTAACTCTTTTTCTGGTAACAGTTTATTTATTTGATGCGTTTTATCCCATATTTTAGTGCATAAGATATGAAAAATGATGATTTTCATATTGATCTCCACGTCCGATACTTAATTACACTAAGCTGCCAACTCGTGAACACCCCTGCCTTACTCACCTCAAATCCATCATTTTGGGGTTAAAATTCGATTAATTCATGCTTTGTGCCAATTATTTATGTGAATGGGGTCTTAATTAAGTGCCATGCATATCCGGTAGGGAGTTAGGTAGGTGGTTTTCTGATTTAGGTTAGGTTAGGGTCAAGAATGACCGGTGCTGTTGGTGAACTGTGAACACCTTTGCCATACCTAACTCTTTTTCTTGTAACAGTTATTTACTTGATGCTTTGTATCCCATATTTTAGTGCATAAGATATGAGACATGATGATTTTCATAGTGATAGCTACATCCGATACTTACTTACACTAAGCTGCCAACTCGTGAACACCCCTGCCTTACTCACCTCAAATTCATCATTTTTGGGTTAAAATTCGATTAATTCATGCTTTGTGCCAATTATTTATGTGAATGGGGTCTTATGTGCTATGCATGTTCGATAGGGAGTTAGGTAGGTGGTTTTCTGATTTAGGTTAGGTTAGGTTAGGGTCAAGAATGACCAGTGCTGTTGGTGAACAGTGAACACCTTTGCCATACCTAACTCTTTTTCTGGTAACAATTTATTTATTGGTTGCTTTGTATCCCATATTTTAGTGCATAAGATATGAGAAATGATTTTAGTGCATAAGATATGAGAAATGATTTTCATAGTGATAGCCACTTCCGATACTTACTTACACTAAGCTGCCAACTCGTGAACACCCCTGCCTTACTCACCTCAAATTCATCATTTTTGGGTTAAAATTCCATTAATTCATGCTTTATGCCAATTATTTATGTGAATGGGGTCTTAATTAAGTGCTATGCATGTCCGGTAGTGGTTTTCTGATTTAGGTTAGGTTAGGTTAGGTTAGGGTTAAAAATGACTGGTGCTGTTGGTGAACAGTGAACACCTTTGCCATACCTAACTCTTTTTCTGGTAACAGTTTATTTATTTGATGCTTTGTATCCCATATTTTAGTGCATAAGATGTGAGAAATGATGATTTTCATAGTGATTGCCACATCCGATACTTATTTACACTAAGCTGCCAACTCATGAACATCTATGCCTTACAATGAATTCATGCTTTGTGTCCATTATTTAATGCATATGGTGTGAGAAAGGGTGATTTTCTTAGTGATTTGCATGTCTGATACTTACTTATACTTGCTGGCAAGTTGTGAGCACCTATGCCTTACTCACCTCTAAATCATCATTTTTTGGTTAAAATTCAGTTTATTCATGCTTTGTGTGCATTATTTATGTGAAAGGGGACTTAAATAATTTCTATGCATGTCTGGTAGGGAGGTAGGTAGGTGGTTTTCTGATTTAGGTTAGGTTAGGTTAGGGTCATGAATGACCAGTGCTGGAGCTTCAGGGCCAATATCCGGACAAGACCACTATCCGGACATGCCTTTGGCTCTATTATGTCGGATAGTGGAGGGATTACTTAAATACGTAATTTAAAGTGGCTTGAATTAGTCAACCCTTTCATAATTTGTTTTCTTAGCCAGGTACCCTGGAAAAGAAGGAAAACGTAAGGTTGAGTGACACCTGTATCAACATTTTTTTACCTCAGGATCGCGATTTCACTATGAATTTTCGTTGTATCTCACCAAAAGCCAAAAAACAAAAAGTCGAAAATCGGTCGGGATCTGGGGGTAGTCTGGGTAAAAAATCGGTCAAGACTCGGCGGGTTAAGCACCATGTCACAAATCAACAGTTTGTGCTGCTGCACACACTCCTCACTTCCTGTAACTTTAACATCCCTCGCTAATCTCCTATCAACCCTCCTGACCAGAAAATAATCTATCTGACTACTATTTCCTGCGGACTTGTATGTAATCAACCGGCTCATTCTTTTCCTAAAATGTGTGTTGCACCCAATCATGTCCATAGCCTTCCCATACTTGAGTATTCTTTCCCCTTCCGCATTCCTCACACCATATGCACATCCTCCATGGACTCTTTCATAACCTTGAGCTGCTTCACCCACATGACCATTTAAATCCCCTCCCAGAACCACTACCTCATCATCACCCATTCCACTTACTACACGTATTAAATCATCCCAAAATCTATCCCTCTCTGCATCATCCAATCCTACCTGTGGAGCATTTGCCGATATAAGCATATAATATATCTCTGAAATGTTTCAAGGACCAGACCACTACTAAATCTTCCAGATCTGTGACGCTGTAGTTACATTAAGCGGAATTGAGGACACAACTAACATACGCTATTACATGCTTCCTTGATGCTTGATCTAGTTGCAACTACACTCAGAAACCATTATCAAGTTTGGATAGATGCATCAAGACATGCAAAAGTGTAGAAACATCCACTCAGGCACCTCTAAATGAGCAGACGATGATAGAGGATGGAACAAGCGATGATAGAATGGTGAAGAGTGATAGTTCAAAAAATTGTTGTATTAGTAAAGTGAAGGGTTTCCCTGTTATTAACAAAATTTAAAAAATTAACAAAATTTTAAAAAGTCTGTCCCAAGGTAGAGGGAATAATCTGAAAGTGTACTACACAAACAGCAGGAGTTTAGGTAATAAAATGGATGAACTGAGAGCTTTAATTTGTACAGAGAAAATAGACGTTGCCATTATTAGTGAAACTTGGATGAATACAGACACTCAAGAATTTTTAGCAAAATATCAGATAAAAGGCTATAATATTTTTGTGTCAAACTGTCTGGGAAGAAAGGGGGGCGGGGTAGCTATTTATGTAAAGGATTCATTAAACTGTTACAATAAAGCAGACATTAAAGTAAATAGGAACACCGAATGTGTCTGGAATGAAATCAGTAACAACAGGGAGAAATTAGTCTTAGGAGCCATTTACAGATCTCCAAAATTAAGTAGAGCAGAGAGTAAATATCTTTGGGAGGAAATTAGGAAAGTGTCACAGTCCAGCTTAGTAATGATTGTAGGGGATCTTAATCTGCCAAGGATAGATTGGCAAAATCAGACAGCATCACACCCAGTGTGATGCTGTATGGTAGTGAGACCTGGGCAGTAAAGGAAGAGGATATTCGCAGGTTTAAACGTACAGAAATGACAATGATTAGGTGGATGTGCAGTGCGTCCCTGCGTGCAAGGCCTGGGGCGGCTGGGTTTACGATAGAAGAGTTGAGAGGTAGGATGGGACTGGAGTGTATTGGTGTTGTGATGAGGAGAGGTAGGCTGAGGTGGTTTGGACATGTGGAGAGGATGGGGGATGATAATTGGGTGCAGAAGGTGAGAAGTGTTAATATTGGGGGAGGGGTTGGGAGGGGTAGACCGAGAAAGACATGGGACGAGGTCATTAAATGTGACTTAAGGGTTAAGGGACTGAATAGGGAGGCTGCCAGAGATTGAGCAGCGTGGAGAGCCGCCATTAGGTGACCAAGGCCGACACATGCAAGCATGTTGGAGCCGTCAAAAACGAAACGAAACGATGCAGAGTCAGAGGAATTTCCAGAGGTAGTACAGGATAATTTCCTTCATCAGTACATCAGGGAGCCCACCAGACGTAATAATATACTAGATTTGTTTTTAGCTAATAAAGAAAATGTCGTTAGTGATGTAGAGGTTGGTGGACGACTTGGTAATAGCGATCATGAAGGAATTAAGTTCAAATTTAATTGGGATGTCTGTTCCACCGAAAATACCTCCACCGTTCCTAACTTTCGTCTAGGAGATTTCGATGGATTAAGAGCTTATTTTAGAACGATATTCCGTAGGGAGAATAGCTATTTTAGGGAGTGCCAGGTCAGTGTGGAACCCCAGGTCATAGGACAGGAAACAGGTGGGAATGTGCGCCACATCCCTGGGGAAGGTCAGGTTTTTGTTTTTGTTTTCGTTTTTGAAGGCTCCAACATGCTTGCATGAGTCGGCCTTGGTCACCTAATGGCGGCTCTCCACGCTGCTCGATCCCTGGCAGCCTTCCTGTTCAGTCCCTTAACCCTTAAGTCACACTTAATGACCTCATCCCATGTCTTTCTCGGTCTACCCCTCCCAACCCCTCCCCTAATATTAATACCTCTCACCCTCTGTACCCAATTATCATCCCTCATCCTCTCCACATGTCCTCAGGTGTGGGGATTAACTCTCGTTCGGCCAGTGAGAAATATAACAAGTTAGTAAATATAATACACGGAGGCCAGTATATATATATATTCCTTCTAAACCATTTAGAACGAATAATTCGGAACCGAGATGGTTAAACAACAATTAAAATCTCTCATAACCCAAAGGAAAGGAATATATAGAAAAATAAAATGCGGAGAGGAATGCTTACGTAACCGGTACGCGATTTTAAATAGATAAGTAAAGAGGGAGATACAGAAGGCAAAGAGAAATTTTGAAATTAAGGTTGCTAGTGAATCAAACGAAAACCCCAAGGGTTTTTATCAAATGTACCGGATGAAAAATAAAGATAGGATAGGACCACTCAGAACAGAATCAGGTGACATTACCAGTGAAGATAAAGAAATGTGTTCCATCCTAAATAATTATTTCACATCAGTATTCACCAAGGAAAATCTAGACCTGGTCCCTCAAGCAGCAAGTATTTACAACGATAACACGGAAAATATTCTTAGCGAAATAAACATTAGTAAGGAGGACGTATTGAAAGAAATTAATAAGTTAAAAACTAAAAAATCGCCAGGTCCGGACAATATACAGTAATCCCTCCACTATCCGATGTAATAGAGCCAAAGGCATGTCCGGACAGTGGTCTTGTCCGGATAATGGCCCTGAAGCTCCAGCACTGGTCATTCATGACCCTATCCTAACTTAACCTAAATCAGAAAACTACCTTCCTACCTCCCTACCGGACATGTATAGCACTTATTTAGGTCCCTTTTCACATAAATAATGCACACAAAGCATGAATTAATTGAATTTTAACCAAAAAATGATGATTTAGAGGGGAGTGAGGCATTGGTGCTCAGAACTTGCCACCATAGTATAGGTAAGTATAGGACATGGAAATCATCTTTTCTCACATTTTATGCACTAAATTATTGGATACAAAGCATCAAATACAGTAAATGATGTAAATTGTTACCAGAAAAATGGTTAGGTTAGGTTAGGTTATGACCAGACATGAAATTCACTGGCATTCACCTTTTTCACAGCATGAATTTATTTAAATTTTACCCATAAAGAATGAATTTGAGGTAAGTTAGGCTCAGCTGTTCACTGAGTTGGCAGCTTTGTTTAGGTACAGGACATGAAAATCAATGGCATTCACCTTTTTCACAGCTGGTGCACTTCAATAACCATGCATGAACAAATTAAATTGAAAGCAGGAAATTATGATTAACAAAATGGTTAGGTTAGGTTATGACCGGACATGAAATTCACTGGCATTCACCTTTTTCATAGCTGGTGCACTTCAAAACCATGCATGAAAAAATTAAATTGAAATCAGGAAATTATAATTAACATTTATGGTAATTTTTTAACCCATTTACAGCATGCTGAAAATAGGTTAGACATGAAAATCTTTATGGTAATCATCTTTCACACAAATCAGTGGCATTCACCTTTTTCATAGCTGTTGCACTTCAAAACCATGCATGAAAAAATTAAATTGAAAGCTGGAAATTATAATTAACATTTATGGTAAATTTTTAACCCATTTACAGCATGCTGAAAACAGGTTAGACATGAAAATCATTATGGAAATCATCTTTCACACAGTCTATGCATGTGATTAATGATATGGAAAGAACAAAACAAGGAATTTTGATGAAGATAGGGTACTTACGAGAATGATGCCGCCGTCCTGATGTATACCCGCTCAGTCATCTCAGACTGACAGTAAGACCTTGCACCTGACACACCTTAGCACTTCCACTGCACTTTACAATCACCAGCACTTCCACAGCATTTTCTTTCACATACCTTGCATCACATCACTTCACTGCACTGTACATAACAGTAAATTCCCGTGTGGTCTAGTGACGAGTCCTGGAGAATTTAGTCGCTGTCAGAGTCCGAGATGAGCTGACGGAGGCGGCGTAGGGGCTCCTTGGTGGGACGTGGTGATACTATCCACTGCAGAGGACTCAGAAGATAGATGCAAACTAACATCCAGTGGTGACTCCTCCATGCCTGATGTGCTGGGCTGTGGCTCGGAGCTAGAAGGCCTGTCTTGCTGAGATGATGGTGTGGACCGAGGGTTGACTGGCCTGAAAAAATTGTCAATGGTTGATTGACGCAAGCAACGACGATTCTGACGGTTAATGATGCGCTGCCTGAAAGCTCGCACTTCATCCACAAGTCCCAAGGGCACCATCTCCCTGTCGCAGTCCGGGTGTTCTAGGTAGTCGAGAACAAACTGCACATGTTCCCGGAGTGCGCTCAGCTTGGGGATGGTTGGAGTAGTGGCAAACCGTGAGGAGTCCGCATCATCGTCGCTGTCCTCGTCGGAATCTTCCTGCTTGGTACTCGGACCAGCAACAGTAGATGCAATCTCGATATCAGACATGATCTGATACCCAGTATCACCCTCATCGTCATCCAACTACTCACGCACTTCGTCGACATCTACATTGTCTCCACCCGCACGAAACCTTGCATGGAAGTCATCCACGTCAAAACCTAGAAAATCGTGCACCATGTCACTTCCATGAAGCAGCCGAGACCAACCATTTTGTAAAGTCTTGACAGACACTTCCTTCCATGCACTGGCCCAGTTGTAGATGGCAGACTTGAGGTTGTATCGGTGAAGGTTTTCGACAGTTTTTTGTCCTCGCATGTCTCGTCCTTCCCTGCAATCGTCCTCGTCCTCGTAGACAACCATCATCTCGTCCAAAAACCTCTGTCGGTAGAGCCTCTTCGCTGCCACAATCACTCCCTGGTCCATTGGTTGGATGAGAGCAGTCGTATTAGGTGGCTAAAACAGACACCTAATGCGGCCATTCTCAGCCACCAACTCCTTCTCAGACGGATGTGCAGGTGCATTATCTAGAATCAGGAGAGTCTTTACCTGGTCTCGTGGGATTTTCAGTGTCTCCGTCTCATAACGAATGACCTCCTTGACAAAGTGTTGGTGAAACCAATTTCTGAAGATCTTGGTTGTGAACCAAGCTTTCAGAGAATGATACCACACGACAGGAAGGACATCCATTAACTCACGAAGGCACCGAGGCCGCTTTGCACGGCCAACGATAATGGGCTTGAGCCGGTGCATGCCGTTACCATTTGCACAGCACAAAGCAGACACCCGTTGCTTGGAGAGCTTTGGACCAGGCACACGCTTCTCCGTCTCCTCTACGAGAGTGTTATTGGGTATTGAACAATAAAATAGGCCAGTTTTATCAGCGTTGTAGACTTGACCGAGAGTGAGGCCCTCCCTGTCAATCAAGCCCTTCACCTTCTGCCGAAACTGTTCTATTCCTTCATCGTTAGTGTCCAGAGCTTCGCCATGGGTCTTACGGTTGGTAAGTCTGTGTCATAACTTGAACGCGAAGAGCCAACCTTCAGATGCCTTGAAGTCTGGGGTGTCGTGTAGCCTTGCGAACTTCTCAGCAGCAGCTTTCAGCTCCATTCCACATACCAACACACCAGCAGAACGTTGTTGTCGATACCAGATGAGCGTGGAACAGTCAATGTCTGCATACTTAGGAGTAAACATCATCTTCCTCTCCACGTTTCGTCTGGCCTTCGAAGCGAAATCAGCCGTGTACTGCTGTAGTTTGTCTTGGGACTTCTTGATATCAAACAAAGTGGAGTGAGGGAGGTTGAACTCACGTAGGATCCGTGATGTCGGCCATCTGGCGTCCATCTTCTCCAATATCTCCCTCCTCTTCTCCAGAGTCAGAACCACTTTCTTCCTCTTCTCAGGTGGCAGGGCCATCATCGCACACATGATCAAGAAGGTGAATAGCAGCATCAAGCCCTGCAGGAGGTAGGGTATCACCACAAAACCAATCACTTCGGCCGCCATTTTCAGAACGTGTTTACGAATCAGGAACGGAGCGGGAAATGAGACCGTGACAGAGGCTGGAGGTGTGAAAACACAGCTGGTTGGCGCGCACAGGAAATTCAACCTGACGCAGTCCAAAAAAATCGGATTTTTTTCGGATTTTTTCTAATTTGGGGGCATTTTGGGGGTCGGACAGCTTACGATGTCCGAATAGCGATACATCCGGATAGTGGACGTCCGGATAGTAGAGAGATTACTGTATATGCAAAAGTTATAAAAGAAACCAAAGAATTATTTCAGCCACCTTTAACGGTATTTAATGACTCTTTAATTGCAGGAGAAGTTCCCAAGGTGTGGAAGACCACAAATGTAGTGCCCATTTTTAAAAAGGGCGATAAAGCAGCTGCGTCGAATTATCGTCCTGTAAGTCTAACGTCAATAGTAGGAAAAATGTTAGAGTCATTTTGGCCAATAAGTTTAGTGAACACTTAGAAAGATATTCTTATAAATGAAAGTCATCATGGATTCAGGCAAGGACGATCCTGCCTCACAAACTTGTTGTCATTCTTCTCGGAGGTCTATGAGGCAGTATATGGCGATAAAGCTTACGATATTATTTATCTGGACTTCAGTAAAGCTTTTGATAGGGTCCCACACGAAAGGTTAGTTAGAAAGGTTCAAGCACATGGTATAGACGGCGATATCTTAAAATGGATAGAATCCTGGCTGAAAGGACGAAAGCAGAGAGTATTAATAAATGGAACTAAGGGGAATGGAATGCTGGTGATAGGGAGAGCTGGAGCTCCTTTCACTAGCTACCTAATCATCCCCCCTTGCTGACCTTTTCAGTGTGACAGTAACATGGAGAGTAGACCAGCATACTCTCCCAAACATTTCCTCTAACTATCGTATGCACTACACCACAGGCACTTTACATATCACACAACGTACCCCACTATGTTACAGGGGTTGACACCAGCAAGGGCATGCGGCCAGAAAACTTTGCCCCCGCTACCTAGTGGCAGACTTTCGGGGGGAGGCTTTGACAGGGGTTCCGCCGGCATAGATCACGGGTCCGGGGCAAGATGGGGCTCGAACCTGTGCTAGAGGGTACAGGGCATTGCGGTTCCCAGGCTGCCGCTTCCGCTCAATAGAGAGGGGGCCCGAACCTGGGAGTAGCGCCCCAGGAGGCTGCCCTATCAGTGGGTGTATAATGGCGGGGCAGTTGCAGTGCCAAGGCGCGCTTGGAGGGTGTCCCTGCAGGTATCCTGGCAGGGTGCCCCGAGGCCACTACCACAGCCACTAGTAAGCTGGTGGGCTAGGGGTCCCGGATCCATTGCCTGGACCTAGGACTGTGCAGTGGGCTGGGCCTTTGGAATGTTTACCCCCCTTTATCTTACCGACTATGACAAAGTACAATAACAAGCATCAAAGCAAGCCTGAGGACAGCAAATCACCCAGGGGGTTTAGGGTGGGCTCGTGGAATGTGGGAAGTTTGAGGGGAAGAGCGGGGGAAGTTGTTGAGGC
>JAGKTI010024767.1:0-14242 GCA_018397915.1 Birgus latro | reverse complement strand
AGAATGTGTTCCATCGTAGAAGTAAGATAGTCAAAGAATTTTTGATAGTCAGTAGAATTAGGAGATAAGTAAACAGCACAGATATATTTAGTCAGAGAATGACAGGAAAGCCGAAGCCAGAGAGCAGAGAATTCAGAAGAATCAAGTTCAGGAACACGAGAGCAAGATAGATCGTTGCGTACGTATACGCAACAGCCACCATTGGCTTTGAAACGAGAATAGAGAAAGTAGGAGGATACAGAAAAGGGTTTGCTGTCAGTTGCCTCAGACAGCTGAGTCTCAGTGAGAAAGAGAAGGTGAAGTTTAGAGGAGAAGAGGTGGTGCTCAACAGCGTGAAAGTTAGAGGAAAGGCCGCGAATGTTACAGAAATGAAGAAGGAGTGAGTCAGACGGTGGTTCCAGGCAGCTCTTTGAGTCGTCACCGGGAGAGGGGCGGATGGTGGGGGCATTTATGGTCCCCCCCCTGGGGACTCCGAGGCATGATTTTTGAACGCCATTATGAGAATTTTGAAAAGGAAGTGTAGTGTGTAGCGTGTATGTAGTTTGGTGTTGACAGTTAGAGAAACTTGTATAGGAGAGCATGCTGGTCTACTCTCTGTGTAGCTGAGACACTGAAAAAGTTCAGCAAATACATAAATGTAATGGAACTGTTTTGGAAACATATCTCTTTTTATCTCCTTCGAGACCTACACAGGCAAGGGAAAATAATGTGTGCCAGACATTAAGGTAGCCAAGGACTGCCTCACCCTCCTTCTTGGGGTGAATGCAGAGGAGGACCTTAAGCTGAAACCCAGGCTTGAATATCACTGGGAGAACCCCTGGGCACTGGCAGAGTACATGTAGGAGAAACTTGGGGTTCTCCAGAAAAGCAATTTCAGTACATGGCTGGCCTCTGTACTCTGCCAATCACACATGGCAGGTCACTAGCCCCCCTGTCTGCATGACTAAGCCAGCTGGAGCATTCTGGCAAACTGCTTCCTCCTCCTAGTCTGGTGAACAACATCCTGAGCCAATCTGACAGCATGGAGGACTTGGTGGACAACAGTAACATGGTGTACCTGCCTGCCAACAAAACATCAATACTTCAGACCATGGACCTTTGTGTCATTGCCACCTTTAAGGTTTCCTACCTCTGAGGCACCATGGAGCCTGGGCAACCGCAAAATCGTTGGGGAAAGTGCCAGGGCATACCACGAAGCTGTTGAGCTATTCCGAAAAGAACTCAAAGGAATCATGGACTCAGCAGACCTCCTTCCCTCACAGCTGTACAATGTCGATGAAACAGGGCTGTTCCGGAGGTCCATGCCCTCAAACACCCAGGCAAGCAGACAAGAGGGTCACATCCCAGGTAGGAAGGTGGCAAAGAATCATATCTCCATTCTTGGTTGTGCAAACGCCAATTGGTCCAACAGGCTGAAACCAATGGTGATTGGCAAGGCACACAGGCCCAGCGCCCCTCAAGAAAATTTTAGACAAACTCCCAGCCATCTACAGGAACAACTCAACTGCATGGTTTACCAGAGAGCTGTTTATGGAGTGATTCTACAGCTCTTTTATGCCTTCTGTGAACAGTGTCCAGGTGACTGGGCTGGACATCCCCAAGGAGAATGTGAAGGCTGTCCTCCTCCTTGACAATGCCCTAGCACATCCCAGTGAAGAAGAGCTGGAGGCCCATGGGGATAGAATTACGGTCATGTTCATGCCCCCCAATACCAGCTCCTTAATTCAACCAATGGACCAAGGAGTGATCGAGGCCACCAAGAGATACTACTGCAACAAGCAGCTGGGGAAGTGCCTGGTAGTAACAGGATGAATGAGACCAAGAGAAGGATACCAGGGGTGCACGGTCGCTGGTTAATTTCAAGGCCTAAAATCTGCACAATGCACTGTTCAACTGGGCTGATGCCTGGAATGGCCTACAATCCTCCACCCTCACCTGGAACAAATTGCTGAAGGGGACTAACGTGGAGGTCGACTTCAGTGGGTCTGGACCAGAGGACTTTGTGAATACTGCTCCCAGGGATGGTGAAACTGAAGTCACCAAAAACAATGTTATTGAGTGGCTCGAAAGTGAAGCTCAAGACCTGGGCTACCACTATCAGAGCAAGGCAGAAGTAGCCACCACTGTGACATGGGAAGCTGCTGCTGGGATGGGTGGGGGGGGGGTAGTGACAGTGAAGTTGACAGTGAAAGACTTCCCAAATGAGGCTGTAACAGCCATGGCTCCACTTGGATAAAGCCATGGAGGGGTTGATGGAGTATGATGGCTTCAAAATCATTACTGCACCCATGGAGATACCAGAGCTACTGTCATCAATAGACAGTATGCCCCCCAAAAACAAAAACATATCTCTGACATTTTTTCCCCAAAAAGACAAAAACATATCTCCAACATTTTTTAAGTCCAGGCCAGTAATCCAGGAGCTGCAACCCTCCACCAGCAGTGAATCAATATGCAGCTTCCTAAGCAGTGCATCCATAGAGTTGCCTGCACAAATTTTCTGCAGTGACTCTGATAGTGATTAATTTTGAACACAATAGTGCTTTACAGTAGTGATTAAGGCTGTATATAAAGTGTATATAAAGAGTAACTGTGTTCTTAAGGCCTGTATATGAAGTGTATACAGTATAAAGACTAAAGGTGTTCTTAAGGCCAGTATATAAAGTGTACATAAAGAGTAATGGTGTTCTTAAGGCCTGTATATAAAGAGTAATGGCGTTCTTCAGACCTGTATATAAAGTGTACATAAAGTAAAACAGTGTTCTTAAGGACAGTACATAAAGTGTATATAAAATGTACGATATTGCAGTTGTGATTTTGCTTAGAAAATTTTGCACAAGAGAGATCATACTCCCCCCTAACACATCTATATCCAAAACCAAAAGGCTCTCCTTATGCCTGGATTACACCCTCTCCAAACACGTAATTAAGGAGGCCCCACACTTTCCTTAAGTCAGAATGGCCTCAGCCTCTACTATTCCAACTCAAAGAGGTTTTACTGTATTTCTATAGTTAATTGTTTCTATGACTGCCCTTAATGCAAGTGGAGCTTCTGCAAAGACTAAAGGTGTCAAGAGGATGCATGAAACATTACATATTGCTAAGAAAGCGAAAATTAGGGATAAATTAGAAGCTGGTGTTCTTTCAGGAAAACTCACGAACAAGATTGGTATTGAAAAGACAACTGTACCAGACATCAAGAAAAACAGACAGAAAATTTGAAAGCTTGCCTTAAAGTGTGCCATTGGACATGCACCTAACTAGATACGTGAGTACAGTACTGTTATTTGTCAAACTGCAGAGGGGATAATGAATATTCAGTAGACCTTCCTACCAAGTGCAAGGCACGGATGCTCTACTCATTGCCAGTCATCACACAGGGCACCACCAGCCACCTGTTGCCACCATGACACAATTATGTTTGTTTCATTCATTCATTCATTACCTAATCCTATGTTACCCCATGAGAAGCAAAGAAGCCCAGAACTAGGTAAGTTGGTCCTGACATTTAAGATGAGTGTGATCAACCTTACTACAGTAATCCCTGAGTGACATTATGTGAGCAACAAACACCAGCCTCCCCTTGGATATAAACCTTTACAGGTTCAATCCAACTGGAATGTCTTAATTACCCACTAAACCACCAGGCGCCATAATTTGATTATATGGTTACTACCCATCGCAGTAAATCGTTTCCTGGTGTTTGATATTTCTTATTAAAAAATTTCACTACTGATAAGTACTGTACTTGAACTCAAGTTCCAAAAGAGTCTAACATACTCTGATGGACAAACAGTAATTCTTGGTATATTAAGATAAAACATGGTTCATAAATTGCTGAAACATCTTTGAACAAACTCCTTTTGGCGGATGAGGCCCTTAGGTAGTACCATGGCAACCTCACCAGACCTTGCGATATGACGATGCTCCAGTCTGCCACATTAAACTGGATCTCATAATGCATAAGCTTTACATTCAGTTTAAACAAAAAGATGTTTGTTAGTCATGACAGCTCAAGTTTCAAGGCTCACAATTTTACTTGCCCACGCCTGTCACCAGGCCGGCCGCGCGACGCAAATTGCACATAGTCTTGCCTTATTTTCGCAACCCAAACCTCTAAATATTGCCCTGAAACTCACATCATCTTATTCGCCGATGTTTGTTCTAGCTGATAAGCCAAAAGAAAAACCAGAAAAATACGAATAAAAGTACACTAGATCGCTGTGGATAAACATATTGGAACGTTGAACTAAACTTCCCAACATCGTCGTTCGAGTGTTTTCCATCATATAAAAAATTATTATTATAATTTGTGATAGAGAATTTCATTGGCTTTCTAATGAGGTATGTCCGGTTGTGATGTGATTTGTAGTTTTCGAGAAAATAGCCAAAAACTAAAAGCCATTTTTGTAAAAAAAACTGATTTCTGTTCAGGGAGGTATACTGCAGAAATTTTCTTGCACACCTTATGTTTTTATTACATAATCATATGTAGAACTTCATAAGCTTTCTCCTGATACCTTTTTGTTTTGATACGCCTCATAGTTTCCGAGTAAATCGTAAAAAACTACAGGGTACTCGCGGCTGCAGTGAACTTTCGTCATGCGCACACAATAACTGCCTACATAACAACAACTTTTCATTACAGAAATTACATAGTTATGCCCTGTACATACGTAGAATTCACTGATCTTTATTGTGGTTCTTACAGGAAATCGATACGTTCAATAATTTTGGAGTAAATGGACGACAAAGATAGAACACTCTTCCTCGCCCGCAAGCGAGATAAAAACGCTCAATTTCCGTCTCACGAATACTTACATATTTTCGCTCATTACGTTTTATTATTACTATTATTATTTTTTACTCAAATTATACACGTGAAATATCATCAGCTCTTTGATAGTGCTCTTAGTAACTAGACATGACCACTAGTCTTTTTGCTAGGTACTGATACTAAAGCTGAACTTTCTTCCATCTCATATGTGTATATGTAAAAAACAATACTTATTTGTGAAAAAAAATACAGAAATGTAGAAACAGGTCAGTGTACAAATCAACAAAATATGGATAACTCACTTGCTCCAGAGGTGTTGAGCTGCTGGCAGGAACTTGAAGGAATTGAAGATAAGTTAGGTAGTGTGTGAGTTGTGTGTGTGTGTGTGTGGTGTGGCGTATTCTCTTTTCCTTGCACCATGTTTGCCTAACACATGCGATGCACACAATAGATTTCTCCACAAACATTTGCTGCACGACATACATATATAATGTCATATATGTGTCGTTGTGTGGCGTATTTTCTTGTCTCTGATCATTACGTAACTTTCCGCTGTCAGTCAATGCACGCAATATTTCTCGGTGAACACTCGCTGCATTATTTTATACGTATATTTCACACTGAACCACATACAATATAAAACACTATCACATGATTCCATCCCTGCCTCTTCTGTTATTCCCTTCCCTACTGTATGGCGTAAGAGACAGCCTGTTCCCTTAGCAACTAATGCATATGTCTATGTATCTCTATGGCATAACATAATGCCTGCTATGGTAGGTCAGTTATTTCACTAATCCAGGCATTATATGTTTCACAGATATAAGTAATGGCTTCACTATAAGAGTAAAATACATCATTTTACGGGCAGGGTGAGTGGAAACCCCGCTATAACAAACCTGACTCTGCCTCTAGGCCTAACGGCTGATAACGGGCCCAAATGCTTTACAAACAATATATCTATGTTCAATAGACACAATCACTTCGCAGTATAGTCAAAAACACTGTACAATCACAATATTTCAATAATGGCTTCAGCCTCGTGTGGGAGGGGAAAATGGCGGATTTAAAGGGACAACACAACACAGCACGACCCTGCTGTCAGGCTGCTAGTGGAGCACTGAGATTCTATCATTACGTACAGGCACATATGAGTCATTGCAGTGTTGCCAAGGTCTTACCTTGGGGGAGACACATGACTGCTAGAACGCTACAAAATTTGACGCAAATTGACTGAAAACTTATTTTTTGGTTAATTTTCTTCGCGTTTTTCACGCGATTTGAGGTCCTGTGCTTTGGCACACCATACAACATGTAACGAAATTTGCGGTCCCATGCGCGAAAGGGTTAACAGTGCCTTGCTTTGAATATGTCCTAAAATAAGTGATGAAATGGTGTGTTTGGCTTTTAACATGCGTATGATGATAATTTATAAATTATGGAGGCCTGAGAGCCAATCTACAGTAGGGTGAGGCGAATGCGTAAGTGGCTGGTTCTTCCACACCACCTTATTACAACAATAATACAAACACATGTTAAAAGTAGCAAATCTTGCCATAAAACTTTTTTTTTTCTTACTTCACAACTGCTCATTTACATAAACATGGGCCCGAAAATGGGGCAATGTATTCATGATGTTTAGGCTACTTTCAAAGCCTTTGTGACCATTAATCACACATCTACCATAATCTATACTGTAGTTCTTGCCATGCCCTTACTTGTACATTACACAATACAGTGATAGCTCGATTATCTGTGTTCGGAACATCTGTTTTTTGGTATATATGAGCTGTGACCGAATGATACAGTGGTACGGTAATACAGTAATCCCTCCAAGATCCGACATAACAGAGCCAAATGCATGTCCGGGACTTGGGTTTGTCTGGGAATTGGGAAAATGCTTCCTGGACAAGTACTTATGGACCCTAACCCAACTTAACTTTGAAAACCACCTAAATACTTGTAACTCCCTATCGGACATGCACAGTACCTATTTGAGATGCAATTCACACAAATAAGGGACAGCAAGCATTAAATAAATGAAAAGGAACCAGAAAATGAGGAATTATAAGTGAGTATGGAAAATATTTAGGGTAGAGGGTACTTACGACACGTCAGTGGCTTTTACGATGATTAACCTGCCTCCTCTAAGGTTCTGGCAGTGATGAAAGTCCTCCTGAAGCACGTACAGTAATCCAGCGTCGTGCTGCACTTAATCCTTTGCACTGTGAATTATAATTGTTTAACACTGCACATTCCGTTCTTACTTGCGTCATGCCAGTTGCAACACGCCAGTAGCTCTGCACTTAATCCCTTGCACTTTGAATTCTAATTTCTTAACACTGCACAGCACTGTAAATTTCCATGTGATCTAGTGGTGAGGTATTGCAGTTTATTCACTGTTTATTCACAAAAACGAGCACATGGGGCAGCCATGGGGACGAGCGTGTACTCACAATGGGAGTTAGTCAGGAACTGGGGAGGGGAGACTGCAGGGGCACCACTACTATGCACGAAAACGCAGGTATTCGTCACCGTGCAGCAAAATTAAAGTAGGGATGAATATAGGCCTTTTTTTTTTTTTTTCTTTTTAAACATATTTTTTGCCATTTTTGATGTCCAAGGACCAGAGCCCAAATGTCTGGGACTTGGGGGTCCGGGTCTTAAAGGGATTTATAAAATTATTCGTATGACTCCTCCCGTTTAAACAGCAAGCGTCTGGTTGCTAGTGAGTGACCCACGAGTAAGCAGAAGTGAGTCTACCTCCCCACCCACGTTTCCAGCTCACAGCCCGTTTATGAGGGTGGTGGATGGAGTTTGGTGAGGCAATTGATAAGGAAGGGAAGCCATTACCAGAGAGATGCTTTTGTTTGCTCATTCTTTTGTTCATTCTTGTGTGCATTTGTGAAAGAGAGAGTGCTGATACAAACAATAATGTATTCCATTAATAAATCACTCTATAAATTCTTTACCAAACAGACATGGCCTTTCCATATTTTCTATTGAAATGAGTCTTTAACAGGTTACTTGTTATTGTTCCTGGATTACTGCTACTACTGGGGATTTTTATAAACTTACCTCTGAAAGCTACAAATAAGGATTTAGATTTTTTTTTATTTTTTTTTATGTGTCCGACTCTGGGCATAGGCTTCACAGCCTGCTATCAAGGCCCAGTCATCCTCCTACAATCTACATGTCACCACTTCGGCGCTTAACACCCACCATCCATATTGAATACATGCTAGGGCTGTCTCATACAGGACTGGTGTACTGGTATTAGCGGGGTAATCTTTACAACATGTCGGCGGGTCTTCTGGTAGATCAGTAAAGCCTGATTTAATGAAATTCAAATCCTTAAACTGTTCCATGCACCAGCAAGGATTCGAACCTGGGTCCCACGGGACCGTAAGCCAACTCTCTACCGATCAAGCTACCACCTCCCCTAGATACACAAATATTCCGCTGAAGTCTACCAGTAGCTGGCCACATTTAAAATTTCTACTGTACATTTTTTAATTTGAATGCTAGCTGTCAAGTGCAAGTGAGGTCAGGTTGGATTAGGTCTGGTTTGGTTAAAGCAGTAAGTTTCCATAGCTTTGAAACGGAATAAAATGACGCGACCAGGCGGAACAATGATTGGTAAACAACGTGGCCAGTTGAAGAGATCTTTGGTAAACACTGCCACAGGCAACCTGGCCACTTTGTTAACCACCCAAAAAATAGGTACACTGTATTTTGTCTTATTCCAATCACTTCCTGATATCACAATTCAACAGTTAATTATCTGTGTTGCCTAGGTAGTAAAATTACCTACCTTGAGATCATGAGTTTATTATAATACAGGTGAAATCACCAAGCTCGTCTGGTAAAGAATCATTAATCTAACAGTACTTGTGTCTTGTTTCCACCGGATTAATCATGATTTTGAACTATTTGGGCACCCTTTCACACTGTATAGCCCAGATAAGCAGGCAATCATTGTATTAAAAATTTCATTCAGATATTTTAGTATCCCTTCACCTTGTCATTATGCTGTATTTACCTATTTGTAGTATACAGGAATTGAGCTAAGCTCGTGCTGTCCTATCTCCATATCTAGATTTATCCAGTCAAGTTTTAAGCACATGAATGTTTTTTGCCTGCGCCACTGCCTTGTCTAAGTCATTCCAAATACCTATGCTTCTATTCAGGAAGCTGAACCTTTTAAGATCATTAAGACAACTACTTTTCCTCAACTTGAAGTCATGACCTCTTGTTCCTCCATCATCCAACACAAAAGATCCTATCTATCCACCCTTTACAGTCACCTCTTTCTCTTCTCTCCCACAGTGTTGGAAACTTCAGTTTCTCCAATCTCTCCTCGTAGGTCAGTTCCGTTAAGCATGGCATCATCCTTGAAGCAATCCATTGTACCCTCTCCAGTTTATCAACATGCATCTTCAAATGAGGTGACCATACCACAGCCGCATACACTGGTCATCGTCTTATCATGGTCACTATCAACTCCCTCTGCATTTCCTTGTCATCATGATCATCATCATCATCACAACTTAATCCTGTGTTGCCCCATGAGGAGAGTTAGAGCCCGGGGATAGGCAAGGTGGTCCTGATATTTAAGATGAGAGTGACCAAGCCACTCTCATGTTCATCAGTAATTCACAAGTGCCTCCAACCAATGATTCTGTTTATATACTTTTCTGGTGACCAGTCATCCTGAATTATCACTCCCAAGTCCTTCTCATCTTTTCTTTTACTAATTATCTCGCTGCCCATTTTATATGTTCAATTGTGAAAGCTTGTCTCATATAAATGTTCACATCTGCCTTCCTACTAGATAATCTCCCATCCACTTTAACTGTTTCCCATGCACCTTTCCAAAGGTCTTCAACTTCCACAGCAGTCTCCTATAGGGCACTCTATTAAATGCTTTCTTGAGATCAAGATAGACACAATCTTCCCACCCCTCTCTCTTTTGTATGACATCTATTACCCTACTATCAAATCTTAATAGGTTAGCAACACAAGATCTTCCTTCCCTAAAATCAAATTGTCTTGGTGTTATCACTTCATTTTCTTCTAAATACTTAATCCATCTTCTTCTAATAATTTTCTCACAGAATTTACAAACAACACTAGTAAGTGATGCACGTCTATAACTGAGTGGATCTTCCATATCTCCTCCCTTGAAGATTGGCACAATATTTGCTTTTTTCCAGTCTTTAGGTAACTGTCCATTTTCCAGACAGCGCATAATGATGACATAAGCTTGCCACACTAACTGGTCAGCACATTCTTTCATGATCCGTCCAGCCACACTATCTGGTCCCAGTGCTTTCCTGAAATCCAAGTCCCTCATCAGCTGTACCACCTCATTCATGTCAACTACAATTTCTGCCATTTTATCATGCTGGGTTCCATTTGAGGTAAAAAAAGGAAAAAGAAAAAAAAAGTAGCAATGTGAGTTTGTGACATTTCCTCCACGTGTGTTCTTACCTACTTGTATCTTTACAGGAATGAGTCAAACTCGTATTGTCACGTGTCTTAACCCCTTAACTGCGGGACATTACTCTCGTGACAGTCGGGCGCAATGGATCAAACCGTGGAGCGTCACTTTGGTGATTCTGTGTTGTTTTTAATTTGCCCGGACTTTCAAGTGTGTGTGTGAGTGTTTTTTTTTTTTTTTAATGCAAGGAAGATGGAACCAAAGGCCACAGGCCTGCATACTGTTCCTTCCAAGGAAAAGCAAAAACAATACAAAAGAGAGATAAATTCAAGATCCGTTCATTTCGAGATGCCTGGACACACTATGTTTGAAAGACTGGAGATCATAGAAAGTAGGAAATACAGACAGAGGAAGACAGTTCCAGAGTTGACCAGTGCATAAATGAAGGACTGGGAGTAACGGTTAACTCTTGTTTTAGAGAGTTGGACAGAAAAGGGATGAGAGTTTGTTGCTAGATGGGTACTACGTGCCTGTCGTAGAGGTGAAGGGATGCAAGCAGACAGTTCAGAGGAACAGTGACCATCGAAGTAGCGATAGAAGAGAGATAAAGATGCAACAGTGCGGCGAAGAGACAGAGGCTGAAGGGAATCAGTAAGAGGAGGAGAGTTAATGAGACGAAAAGCCATTGACTCCACCCTATTGAGAAGAGCTGCATGTGGGGAGCCTCCCCACATATGAGAGTTGTACTCCATACACGGGTGAATAAAACCCATGTACAAGGTCAACAACTGTGCAGGGGTAAAGAAAGTTTGGAATCGGCTTAGCACACCTAATCTCTTGGAAGCAGATTTCACAAGAGATGTACTATGTTCTTTCCAAGACAAGTCCCGAGAGAATGAAACCCCAATCATGTTCAAGGATGATGCAGGATATAACTGTTCATTATTAAACATTAGTGGGTAATCATGAGGAAAATTTTGTCGGGTTGATAAGTGTAAGAACTGAGTTTTTGATGCATTAAAAATAACAAGATTATTTTTACCCCAATCAGAGATACGAGCCAAGTCAGACATTAGATGTGCCATAGCCTCATCCCTTTTTTGTTGAAGTAACTGCTGAGATGGACGTTGCGGAAACCAAATGGAAAGGTGAAGGGTGGAATCATCAGCATATGAGTGGATAGGGTTAGATGTACAGCTTAGAAGGTCATTGATGAATAAAAGGAAGAGAGTTGGTGATAGGACAGAGCCCTGAGGAACACCACTGTTGATAGGTCTAGGAGAAGAACGATGGCCGTCTACAACAGTGGCTATAGAATGACCAGAAAGGAAGCTAGAGATGAAGGCACAGATAGAAGGATAGACTCTGTAGGAGGGCAATTTGGAAATTAAAGATTTATGCCAGACTCGATCGAAAGCCTTTGAGATGTCAAGTGCAATGGCAAAGCTTTCGTCAAAGTCCCGAAAGGAGAAGGACCAGGAGTCTGAAAGGTAGGTGAGAAGATTGCCAGTGGAGCATCCCTGACGGAATCCATACTGACGATCAGAAAGATGGTTGTGACAGGAAAGATATTTTATAATTTTTCTGTTAAGAATTGACTCTAAAACTTTTGAAACACAGGATGTTAAAGCAATCGGACGATAGTTAGAGGGTTGGGAATGGTCACCCTTCTTTGGGAATGGTCACCCTTCTTTGGGACTGGCTGAATGAGAGCAAACTTCCAGCAAGAAGGAAAGGTACAAGTTGATATACAAAGGCAAAAGAGTTTACCTAGGCAAGGTGTAAGCACAGAAACACAGTTTTTGAGGACAACAGGAGGGACTTGTATCATCTATCAGTACTGCCAATGTCCAACAATATTCAGAGCTGTTAATGTCATCAGTACTCCCATCCATTGTTGACAATTTAGCCATTTTCCCCCATTCTAGACTCCCCTCCCTACCTGCCTTCCATTACCCTCTCGTGTCGTCTGCTCAGCTGCTCTGCACTACGCAAATCTTCCCCGGATTTTTCCACTCTTTTCATCCATTGCAATGAGCCCTATGCCCTATTCTTCTACAAAATAATATACAGTATATTAAAAAAAATAAGGTAATTAATAGTGCCATACACCTGGAATTGGCTAATTATTGCTTGGCAACATCCAACCTGCACTTGTTCACGAATTTCCCCTGCTTTTTTCACCATGAAATATGCCGTACGACCTATTCTTGTAATATAAATATATATAAGAAAGGAAGGGAGAAGCCTGAGTGATATTTATATTCACATGGAACTACCTAATTTATTATGTATTGTCTAGATTTCCTACGCCTTTTTTCATAGCATATACATTAGTAGCTGACATTTTCAACTCTTGGCTAACCAGATACGTACATCAATCAGATCACTGTCGTCCTTCAAGGTGGAATCACGTCACAGTCGCGCCCCTCCATTTCCGTCGCTTTTGCGCCCATTGTAAAAGGCCCCCTACTAAACATTGTGTGGGAAGCGGTTAAGGACTGCAGATATATAAAAGTGTATTAAAGTACTAGAAATAATGAAGTGTGAGTGTGTATACGAATAAGAAATGACAGAATACGAGCGGCGAACTAGAGCGAGTGGGAGGCTCATACGCGCTGGTATTTTACATTGCTTTCACAGTTTTTTTTTTTTTTAGTATGGATTCCAAACTACTTGGAATTCATTGAATAGTGTTTCTAGTGATAATATCAGGCAGTGGTATTCATATTACGGGATGTCGGGAAGTGTAAAGTGGAACCTTCTTTACCCAACTTCAGAAATCTCCATAAGTCCTACGGTAGTCGACGAAGGCTCAACAAACATCCCAGGAGAAAGCTGAATGTATGTGCCATATGCATATGTTATAATAATATTCTAAGACTAATAACTGATTTTTGGCAAATATTTTAAAAAAGTCAGTCGGAACGTGAATATCCCCGCGGGACGGGCACGGCGCGCCTCCGACAACCCCGCGGTTAAGGGGTTAAACCATTTTTATCATACACCTCCTTAAATTTATGAACTGTTTTGATACACACTATTTCATTCGGTAGTGCATTCCAATGATCAATTGCCCTATTTGGGAAACTAAATTTTCTTACATCATTATCACCTTTCTTTTTATGCAGTTTTTTGCAGTGTCCTCTTGCTGATACTTCCCCATAGGTTATATATTCATTTATGTCTATTTTCTCTTTCTCTGATATGCATTTATATAGCATAATCATGTCTCCTCTTCTTCTTCTCTCCTGTAGTGTTGGCAGATCTTTCTTCATAGCTTGTATCTCTTAACCTTGGTACCCATCTTGTAGCAGCCCTTTGAACTTTTTCAATCTTATCTATGTGTTTTTTGAAATGAGGATTCTAGACTACTGATGCATACTCCAGGGTTGGTCTGATGAAAGATGTTATCTTCCTCAGCATGTCTTCATTAATGTATGTGAATGCTATTCTCATATTAGCAAGCAGTGTATACATGTTCTGTACCTTTTCATTTATGTGGTCAGCCGGAGTTAGTCTGTTATTGATAATCACACCTAAGTCCTCCTCTCTTTCTAATATGCTTAGGGTTTTACTTCCTAATTTATAATCCCAATCTGGTCTTTTCCCAAACTTGATTAGATGACACTTGTCCACATTGAATTCCATTTTCCATGTATTACTCCATTCATGAAGTTTATTTAATTCTTCTCGTAGCTCTTTACAAGAGTCTATGTTAGTAATTTTCCTTTGTATATTTGCATCATCGGCAAACATATTTAGATAGCTTTCATTTCCAATATTATTATCTATGTCATTTATATACACTAAAAATATAATTGGTGCCAGAACTGAGCCCTGTGGAACTCCGCTAGCCACTTCCCTCCATGATGAGTAATTTCCTCTTAGTACTGTTCTCATTTCCATTTTTCTGAGAAAATCTTGCATCCAACAGTAAAGTTTGCCTCGGATTCCTCCTTGATGGTACAGTTTCCATAAAAGTCTTTGGTGCTGTATCCTGTCAAATGCTTTCTTGAAAT
>JAGKTI010024765.1:0-14244 GCA_018397915.1 Birgus latro | reverse complement strand
CAATCATGTATCCTATCCAGACCTTCCTGCAGCATTTTACAGTCCTCCTCAACCTCTGCCTTTCTCAAGATCTTTGCATCATCAGCAAACAGACTTGCATAACTGTTCACTACATCTACCAAATCATTTATGTAAATCAGGAACATTACTGGCACCAACACCGAGCCCCCCGCTGCAGGGGGTCACCTTGACGTGGTGGCGGGGCTTGAAGCGTGGTTGGCGGTGCCACCTACTTTGGGGGCTTGCCTACCTTCGTAGGGTTCGGCATTTGTCGCCCTCGTGGACCAAGTACCCCCTACACCACTAGTGGAGGAGGCCTGCTGGTGATGTTAGTTCCAGCCCATTTGCCATCTAGGGCTGGACCGTTGCCTCCCCACGTGTTAGCCGTGCGTGGCGTCCCGTAATGCTGGGAGACGGGAGTCCTGGAGATTGAGCGATGCTGTACGGTGCGCCCTGCAGCTAGCAAAACATCTCTTTGGTCCCTTATTCCGGTCAGACGGGCGGCCTGGTTGGGCCCGACCAGGTCAATCGGCTGGTCATGCGTTGGCTAGGGTCAAGTGGGCATTGGGGGACCTGGTGGCTCCTATCGTCCTGGAGTCACCCTTGCCCGGGTCCCCCGGTGGTTACCCGCGTATACTCTCCCGCTACCTCTGGGGTCGCCAGTGGTGTTATCCCTGGCATACGACCTCCCCTTGTTGGGCTCCATGGTGGGTGGAGGGGTGGGGGAATGAAGTTTTGAAGTTCTTAATGCCCGAAATTAATAAAAATACCGTTGACGACACCTCATCTGTCCCTGGCAATTCTTCAGGACCTTCATCCCACATTGCCACTCTGGAACCTTTCCAGGCCCCTGGTGACTTTCCTCCTTTGCCCCAGCGTTCAACTGGGACTAGGAGGAGGCCACGTCGGGTTGGTCCGGTTCTTGGGTTCGGCCTTGATGATGCAGTGCCCTCAGCATACTCGAAATATCTAGTTCTGAAGCCCTCTTTGGGTGGATCAGTGCTAGATATGGATATTTTTGACTTGCACCGTGCTATTGTTTCTACATGTGGGAGGGAACCCAAGGTATATACTCAGGGGGATGGAAGCATCCTTCTTGAGGTGTCCTCCCCAGAGGAGAGTTCCCGTATGATGGCTCTTACCTCTGTCTCTGGTACCAGTGTTTCATGTGCCCCACATGCAACTTTTAATCAAAGTAGGGGTGTAGTATTTTCGCGGGATCTCCTTCGATACTCTGAGGAAAAATTGTTGGAAGAACTGCGGTCATCTGGTGTGGTGAAGGTTGAGCGCCTTCACAAGAAGATCGATGGCATCTTGACCCCAACTCCGACCTTGTTCTTGACCTTTGAGAGACTACGGTTGCCTTCATCAGTGAAACTGGCATGGCTGTCACTATCTGTGAAGCCTTATGTACCAGCCCCCAAACGCTGTTTTCACTGTCAAGGTTATGGGCATGTAAGTCGATCTTGCCGGCGGGCACAGGCTGGCCTTCGAGGTGTTTGTGTCTCCTGTGGCGGCTCAAGTCATACCAATGACTGTCCAGGACCCCTTAAATGCTACCACTGTGGAGGTCCTCACGCTGCATCTTCACGAAACTGTCCTAGATACTGCCTGGAGAAGGAGATCTTGACCATTCGTACAAATGAGAAGGTTTCATTTCCAGAAGCAAGGAAGAGGGCCCAGACTCTCTTCTTTCAGCCTGGGGTTACTTATGCTTCTGTACTATCTAGAATTCCAGTGCAACGCCATGGATCTCAGAAGAAGCCTCAACCCACTCCAGTACCCCCTCCTTCAACTCAAGATATGCAGAATGCTGTCCCCAAGGTTACCGCTGTAAGTGAGGATACTTATCTGACCGTTACCGCTGCTCCAGCTGTTCCAGCCCCCACGTCGGTGGCTGATGACTTGCTCACTTCTGTTGTCGTGGCAGACGTCCACGTTGACCAGACTCCTCCTTCCGTCGTAACCAGTGTGCCCAAGGCTCCATCTGTATCTGGCAAACGCCATCGTAGCTCTTCAGAGTCTTCGGATCATGTAGACCGGCCACCTAAGGTCTCAATGGTCGACACCTCCGTCGACACCCCTACTGTTCCCTCTGTCCAGCAGGAAGAGGGAGCTAGCAATGTTACAACGGCAGCTGATGGTTCACCTCTGGCCCCATCTCCACCTGGAGATGTTGTTGGCCAGTCCATGGGTACCTTAGATCTGAAGCACGGAATGGCCTCCTCTAATGATTCGAGTCCTGTGGACTCTACTTCCACTCCTGGAGCTTCTGGTGGGGGCAATGACCGTCCTCCACCTCCAAAGGCAGCCACCAAGCTGCCTTCCAAGCAAACTGGTCTGCCCACTTCAAGAAAGAGTGTGGTACAACTCACTTCCTCATCCTCCCATTTACATTCGGCCGTTCGACAGAGGGTGAGGGTTCCTGGTGCTGGGCAGGCTCCTCAAAAGAGCTCTCCAAAGCATAAACCCAAACCCGCAGGGGTGTCCTTGCACCCTAATATCAAACGTGTTCCTTCATCTTCCCAACCGCATAAAGGAAAGGTTGGGGCTCCTATCATTAGCAAGTAACGTTCCATTCTGATATCCTGCAATGGAACTGTAAGGGTCTTCGCTCTAGGTCTGAGCAGCTAAAAGTTCTGATTCATGACTTTGATCCAGGTTTTGTTTGTCTCCAGGAGACCATGTTGGGCTCTGAGGTATACAATCCTGGATTGAATTACGTCTTTCACGGGTCTCCCCCTCCGCCAGGTAAACGGGCGCATGGGGGTGCAGCAATAATTGTTCACAGGTCCTTGCAGCACTCCTTGGTTCAGTTGCAGACTACTCTTCAAGCTGTTGCTGTTACAGTTGTATTGGAATATTCACTCACGGTATGCTCCTTGTACCTTCCACCTCGTGGTGGCTTCAGTAAGCAGGACATCGAAGACTTAATCCGTCAGCTTCCTGCTCCCTTCCTCCTTCTTGGGGACTTTAACGCCCATAATCCACTGTGGGGTGGTACAATTTGGGATGTTGGTGGGAGGATTATGGATGACATACTACAATCGTATAATATTTCGGTTTATAATGATGGCTCTGCGACTTACCATAATGTCTGTAGCGGAGCTTCCTCCGCTATTGACTTGAGCTTGTGTTCTCCTTCCATCCTTATGGATTTTCACTGGTCAGTAAACCCTTTTCTGCATGGAAGCGACCATTATCCAATCCATTTAAAGTATGTGAAAAATGTCCCTGCTTATTCCTCTCCTAGGTGGAGGGAGCGGGAGGCTGATTGGTTGAATTATAAAAATGGTATACTTCTGGCTAGGCCTTTCGAGTCCTTCTCTAGTCACTTGGAAGCCTATGATTATTTTGTTGCTGCAATTATGGGCAGTGCCCGTGAGGCCATCCCTATGTCGAAAGGTAAACCGCATCGACCTGCGGTCCCCTGGTGGAATAAAACCTGTGCCATACTAAGGAAAATAACGAGGAAATGTTATCGGCGTTACAAGACCAGTGGCTCAGCTGCCACGCGCCAAATTTACCAACGTGCCATGGCAAAGCAACGTCGCTACTTTCGAAAGGCTAAGCGGGATTCTTGGATATCTTACATCAACGGCATTAACTCCAAGACCCCCTCTAGGGTTATATGGAGGAAAATTAGAAAGCTTTCAGGCAAATTCATCCCATCTCCCACTCCGACATTGAAAATAGGTGGCGACCTCCTTACTGATCCTGCTGAGGTTGCGGAGACCTTAGGGAGGCATTTTGCTGATGTCTCCAAGTCCTCTCTAATATCAGGGAATGGTATTCCTGACATGCCTCCACCTTCTTCATCTTCTTGCAATGCTGCCTATAATGCTCCATTCACACTCAGGGAACTGGAAGACGTGCTGTCATCGATTACCTCTACGTCTCCAGGTGAGGACAACATCCTCTATTCAATGCTCACAAATTTGCCTGTTGTGGCTACAAAGTTCCTCGTAAAGATTATTAACAAAATTTGGGAATCGGGCATTTTCCCTGCCAGTTGGAGAGTTTCCCTCATTATCCCCATCAGCAAGCCAAACAAAAATCCTCTTTTGGCTACCTCCTATAGGCCTATCGCACTTACAAGCTGTGTTTGTAAGATGATGGAAAAGCTAGTTAATGCAAGGTTAATGTGGTACTTAGAATCCGAAAAGCTGCTTTCTCCCTACCAGTTTGGGTTTCGGAAGAACCGTTCGACATTAGACCCCCTTCTGATCCTCTCAAACAATATCCAGCAAAGCTTTGCCAACCATTGTCAGACAATTGGGGTGTTTTTTGACCTTGAGAAAGCGTACGACACAACCAGGCACACTAGTATTCTTCTTCAGTTGTCTCGATATGGAATTGAGGGAAATATGTTTCGTTTTATCCGCTCCTTCTTGTCGGAACGCTACATTAAGGTTCGTGTCGGAAATGTTGTATCCAGTCCTTATAGGCAAGAGGAGGGTGTTCCCCAAGGCAGCATTCTTAGTGTCACCTGTTTTGCAGTGGCTATCAATGGTGTTCTCGATCAGATTTCCCGCCCTGTGCTGGGCTCCCTATATGCTGATGATTTGGCAATTTGTGTGTCCGGCTACGATGCAGTTGAGATTAGTCATCACTTGCAAAAGTCCATAAATACTATTTGTCGTTGGGCTGATGATAATGGTTTTTGCTTTTCACCTTCCAAGACTGTTGCAGTCCGCTTCACTAGAAGCACACACCAGGAGGTTGTCCCACACTTAAAGTTAAACGATGACATCATCCCTTTTGAGAAGGAGATTAAGTTTCTGGGCATGATCTTTGACTCTCGTCTCTCTTGGTCACAGCACATTGATTATCTGAAGCTTAAAGTTAAGAAATCATTGAATATCCTTAGAGTGGTCTCTAGTCTTCAATGGGGTGCAGATAGGAACTCCCTTATCAAGCTCTATAACTCTTTATGCCGATCACAGATTGACTACGCTTGCCAAATTTATTCCTCTGCCTGTAAGACTAAACTTCATGAGCTTGATGTGCTCCACAATACGGGTCTACGAGCGTGCTCTGGTGCCTTCCGTACTTCCCCTGTGGAGAGTTTATACGTAGATACAGACCAGCTTCCTCTGGACTTACGTAGGCATGAGTTAGGGCTTCGCTACATTGTGCGAATCAAGAGCAGTCGTTACACCAATCCTCGTGTTGATGTTCTGTTGCAATGTGACTCGTCAAAGTTCCGTGGCCCAAGAGCCTCTATACCTTTTCAGATTCGTATGCTACCTGTGGGTGACGCATCACTGAGGGAGCAAAAGATTGAACCAGTAAGCTACAGCAATCTTCCTCCTTGGCTCATTCCGAAACCTAATGTGTGTCCCAAAACCATATGTAGGAAAACCTCTTCGGATGCAGAAATTAAATCGAAGTTTTTGCGCCATGATCTCCTCCACAGGGATTCAGTAAAGTTGTATACAGATGGCTCAAAGTCACAACTTGGTGTAGGTTTTGCTGTTGTCCATAAAGGGGGTGTACGCATTGGACGGCTTTCAAACAATGCCTCTGTTCTTACTGCTGAACTAACTGCTATCGAGAAGGCTCTTGAAGTGGCTTACTCAATGCCGGGAAAGACGTTCACAATATATTCAGACTCCTACGGAAGCTTGACCGCCATTAAGCAGTTTAATACATTCCATCCTATAATAAGGAAGATTCAGTCTTGGCTTTGGCGCCTGGCTGCAAAGTATAAATTGGTTTTGTTCTGCTGGATACCGTCTCATGTTAACCTTTATTGGAACGAGTTCGCGGATAAAGAGGCAAAATCCGCATGTTCTCTTCCTTCTGTAGGGTATAATAAGGTTCCCTATTCTGATATGAAGACCGTTATCCATAACTTTGTTTGGTCTGAGTGGCAGGCGAGATGGGCTTCCCCCTCCCTGGCCAATAACTCGAAGTATAAAGAGATCTGGCCTTCGGTCTATGCCTGGTCATCCTCTTCTCAGGCTTGTCGGGGTTTTGAGACGAGGCTGACTAGGCTGCGAATTGGCCATACGCGTTTGACTCATGGGTTCCTAGTGGACCGAGGGGTCCCACCTCAGTGTGACATCTGTCATGTCACAATAACTTGCAGACATATTTTATTGGAATGCCCGATCTACGCCCGTTCTCGAGTGAAATTTTTAACAAATAGGAGATCCCTATCAGTTGTTTTAGGTAATAGGGCAAATGTTTCTAGCCTTATGGCGTTTTTAAAGGAGACAGGGCTGTACTACAAGCTATGATTAGTGTTGTCATAGTTATGTTTTAGGGCTTGCTGTCTACATCTGTTTTCATTTTACCTACGATTTTGTATAATTATTGTATAGTAGTTTTCCCCATTTTTAAACTCATTCTTTTAAACCATCATCTTTCATACTTCACTCATCAAAGCGCTGAATGACCTCTCAGGTCCCAGTGCTTGGCCTTCGGCCTAAATTTCATATTCCATTCCATAGTTGTCTACCAATGTTAAACACAGTAGCATTTAATTTATTAATAATAAGAATTAACAGAACGTAATCTCTGGGTTTTTAAACCTCTCAAGTACGTTTTCCTCTGCTCTTTAACAATCGACAACTAAAGTAAAAAGCACAACAGCTCGGGGGGAAATATTTCCCACAAGTTTTAAAGTTCAAAAAATAAAACTAGTTAGTGCATTAGGAGAAATACATTGAGGTGGTTTGGCCATGTAGAGAGGATGGACAGTGAGAGACTAACGAGGAGTGAGAGGTGGAGCCCAAGGATGAGATAGAGGGATTGAGCTGAGAGGTATATGAGAGGGGTGTGTGAGTTGGGGGGAGGGCAGCGAAATGGCAGGGGACAGGGCGACATGGAGGCGATTTGTGGCCACCCCTTACAGGATTAAGGCGTCTGGCAATAGGTTGATATAAATTTAATAGCTAGTATAGATAGATAAATGAGTCAGCAGGGGGGGGTGAGTTGGGGGGAGGGCAGCGAAATGACAGGGGACAGGGCGAGATGGAAGCAATTTGTGGCTGTAGATAGATTATATAAATACATAATAGATAGTCTAGATGGATAGATTATATAAATATAATAGATAGTCTAGATGGATAGATTATATAAATACATAATAGTCTAGATGGATAGATTATATAAATATATAATAGATAGTCTACATGGATGGATTATATAAATATATAATAGATAGTCTAGATGGATAGATTAGTGAGGGAATGGTTTAATTGGTGTTCCCTGTCCCCTAAAGGAGGGTAGTGGATGGAAGCCAGCCTGTAGTCCACGGGGGGCCTTTTTTGCCTGTGCCTCTGTGCGGAATTTCCCAAACTTTAAATAAAAATGTGAAATGACTTGTTGATGGTTTTTCAGATGCTGTGCTGGACCCATGAATTTTTTTCTCTCTCTCTAAGCTCAGCTAAGGAACAGCCGTAAATATATTCACAATTTGCCAGCTATTAATGTGGCATCGAGAGTTTTTTTTATTTTCTGTATACAGTATTTTGAGTAGGCTATTTTACTTTATTTTTAATGTAAGGAAGAAGGAACCAAAGGCCAGGAGAGACTTGGACTGATCAGTAATACGAGAGGTGGCCAGCAGTCCCAACAGACCCACGTTCAAATCCCTGCTGGGGCAGGGAACAGTTTAAGGATTTGAATTTCATTAAATCAGGCTTTAATGATCCACCAGAAGACCCGCCTACATGTAAAAATACCCCCACTAATACCAGTACACACTGTACACCAGTCCTGTATGAGACAGCCCAAGCATGTATTAAATATGGACGGTGGGTGTTAACGCCGAAGTGGTGACATGTAGAGGTGTATGGTATGAAGGAGGGACTGGTGGGCCTTGATAGCAGGCTGTGAAGCCTATGCCCAGTGTCGGACACACAAATATATATATAGATATATATATCCTTCATTAACCCTTTCATTACAAGGTTGTGCTATTTAAGAAGAAATTTGAATCGTAACAGCGAGAATAATAGAAATATAGCTCTAGTGGAGGTGGATGAATCTGGGTGAAGTGATGGTGATGATGATGATATACCCATAGTTGATTGGCTGGGTGTGATGATGATGATAAATCCTCCCAGGTAATTGTTTAGGTGGGTGGGTGTGGCACTGGCAAGTGCATGGTGTTGGTGGAGGTACGGCAGCAGAGTGATTTGTGAATGATTGACAGACCCTACTTGGACAACCACCACATGGGTTAGTGTCCATATCTAGCTGTTAATCTGTCAGTCTTTATTTGTCTATTGCCATACACCCTAATCCTGTAAGGGGTGGCCACAAATAATCTTATATCACAATAATAATCTATTTCACAAACATATAAAGGTATTCAGCAAAGATATGTAGAGTTACATGGAGAGACAGACTGACAAATGAGGAAGTGAAGGAGCATTGTGGTGTGGATGTGATGGAGTAGTTAGGAGAAATACACTGAGGTGGTTTGGCCATGTGGAGAGGATCAAGAGTAAGAGACTGATGAGAATATGTGAGTGAGATGGAGGGGGGGCAGGGAGGCCAAGGATGAGATAGAGGGATGGAGTGGAGAGGTATATGCGAGAGGGGGGTGTGAGCTGGGAGCAGGGCAGTGAAATGGCATGGAATAGGGTGACATGGAGGCGATTTGTTTGTGGCCACCCTTTAAGGAAGTAAGGCATCTGGCGATGGATTTTTTTTTTTTTTTCACAGTGCTGGTCATCTCTCTTGAAAATTGCATCATTTATTTTCCACGGAATGCTGATCACATCTTTTGAAAACTTATTGTGCAGGCTTTCTCCCTAAGTTATCCCAGTTACTTTATTTCTTCTCAATTTATTGCCACAAAATTCCTCTGCCTTTTACTAATATTCATAATGCTGTTGCCTGGTTGCTGTTTTTGCACATAATCACACCTTAGAACACTTTTTTCTTATAATTTTTTGGTGTCAGTATAGAAATTTTAGAATAAAAGCCTATCAGAAAGGGAAATTCATAATGCCCATAATCTGAGATGCAGTTTTGGGTCTAGGGAGGGAAATGATAAAGAAAAAGAAAATCAGTGTCATTTTATCCTCTTTGGGGTGTAGGAAACTGAGAGTGGAGTGCCAGTGTATTGGTAGGTTCTGTCTATCCGTCTGTCTTTTGCCAGACGCCTTAATCCGTAAGGGGTGGCTACAAACAAATCGCCTCCATGTTGCGCTGTCTCCCGCCATTTTGCTGCCCTCCTCCCAGGTCACACCCCCCTCTCTCATATAGGTTGCAATGAGTCTGTTGTGTTGTCATGCAGTTGTCCATGCCAAATCACCCAGGACTCCTCAGGTCACCCTCTAAGAAAACTGAATAAAATCGCATACCCATATATTGTGTAGTTCTACCAAAGTTATGCGTATATCCCAAATTTTTGGTCAATACATGCAATAGTTTCCAAGATTAGACCATTAAAAAATCACCAGTTTTGTTGTTTTTCTAAAAATGCATTTTCGCCAAAGTTTGGAGAACCTCACTTTCTATTATTGCTACAGGCTTTCTATCCTTTGTCTGAGGCTAACTTTTCCTGAATTTTTCATTTCTGTTGCCAAAAGAGGCCTGCCCTGTTTCACTGATCTTCATAAAGCTCCAAAAATGGATAAAAGACCTCCCCCCCCCTTTTTTTCCCCCCCCCTCCCCCCCCCCTTTTCCCCCCCCCCCCCCAAATATGTGCAACCACTTCTAGACCCCACTGCAGGATGGTGGTTCATGCCTGACAGTTCTAATTTCTTGTATTGTCAAGGAGCTGGGGATAGGTGGGATCATACTTATGGAGATACAAAGCCCGAGGACAGTGAAGAACTGGTCCAGCCTGTTCCTGCACTTGGACCCAAGACTGAAGAGGAGGCTGAACCTGAACCACCAGAGCCTTTCAGGTACATGGAAGACTAAATTGGTGCAAAAAAGAAGATTAAGTTGATGTAAAGTAATCATGAGAAACAGTTGGTACCTGGTGGGAAGACTTACGTGATAATTACTTTAAGCACTGGATAGACGGAAATGTAAGAAGCGTGAAGTAATAAGTGGGATTACATTACAACATGAGTATGTGAGTAAAATGTTGTAAATGCAGTTGTTAAGATCAGTATTCTTGCTTAATCATGTTATGCAAAACTGCTTGCAGACTAATATGATCATCAGTAGTTGCAAAGTATATTTTGTTTAGTTAGCGAATGATACTGTTAATACTGGTTAGGTAAATCTTATATACCGGTAAGTCCAACGCAAGGTTTTTTTCTTCTAAAAAATTATTTATGTTTAACTTTCTAAATAAAGTATTTAATCTTCATGGATGTTTTATGTTTAGTGGTAGGTGGTGGCGACCATCATCCACTCACTTGATGTAGTGCTGCCTACTTCTTCCTTAGCCTTTATCATTCTTTTTCTGTGCCTGCCCTCCTTTCTTCCTATTTCTCCTGTATTTCCTGTCACTTCTTACTGCTTTTCTTTACAGGTGGCATTACATTGAGTGACAAGCCAAATGGTTTCCTGTAAGCCAAGAAACCATTTACAACGCTGGGTGGTAACCATATAACCAAACCATACGTGCTCCCTACGTGTCAACAAGTGGGTTGGTGGAGGGTTAGTGCCCCTCCCCGTAAAAAAAAAATAACTCGAAGTCAAATGGCCACCCCTTACGGGATTATGGTGTCTGGCAATAGATAGAATAGATAGATAGTCTTTCATGGTGTAGGGTCACTTGCCCAGGCTGCTAAAAGCATTTAATTCACAAAATTGTAGCCATGAGGTTCTGTCCAAATCATAACTTTATTTTCAAAAATGTGCTTTATTCAGACAAGAACCTCATGATGACAGTTAATGGGTACCTATATTTTTTTTACCATGTGTTTATATACATTTGAAGATTACTTATGCAGAGTTTCATTGTAAGTATTATTATTATTATTATTATTTTTTAATCTGTATTTTTGCTAGCTGTAGTCTTTACAGTTTGCCACAATATTAGATGTACATGTAGGTCATTGATACAGTACCGTACTATCGCTCAAAAATGTATCCATACGTGAACACAGGACTTTGCAGAAAATAGAGTGATTGGAGCTGTGCTGGTATTCCATATTTCCACCTGTTGTGTCAAAATGGATCACGTCGCTTTAATAAGGATACTTTTTTGAGCGACGGTACATTGAGATAGTTTAGTGCCCAGTGTGATTTATTTTCATCCTGTGACATTAAACTGCTATTCTAACAATAGCAGTAGTTGTTCTCTAGGCAGTCTGGCCGAACAGCCCTGAGTTGCTAAGGAAGGCCATGGCCGAGACTGGGCTTTCCCACAGAGCTGTCAAGGAGTGTATGTTATGTTGTTGGCATAGGTGAATGTGTGCAATGCAGTCTTCCACAATGTGCTTAATAGTATGGGGTGCTGTGTTGCATCCTGGACAGGCATCAGTGATGGAGTTATCCAGCTTCTTCTGATAATTCAAGAGGGCTGGATGATGCCCACATCTTATCCCAGCCTGGTGGACCCTGTCCTCACGAGGGAGATAGGATTCAGTAGGGTAGATATCAGGAAGCTGTGCATGCAGCTGTGTGTTGTCTTTTAAGTGACTGAATGGAGTGGCGAGTGATTTTAGTATGGGTATGCATCTGGAAGCTGGTCTGAGGCAGGTGAGGGGGGAGAGATGACAGTATATCATGTGCTGGGTATTGTTTTGATGTTTCTTGGTGTGTGTGGATGTGCTGCCATGTAGTGTAGTGGATGGTGTGGGTTTGTGGAGGCTGCAGCGAGAATTTGGGTGCCTCATGTATAGATGATCCTTGACCAAATTTGAGGACTTTGGTTTCTTGATGTAGGTGGTCTGGGTGTAGTAGCTGTGCACCCTATGATTATTTTTAGGGTCTTGTTCTGTATAGTCTGTAGAGTGTCGTGGTGTGTTTTAGTGAGGTTAGAAGCCCAAGCAGGGCTTGCATAATTCATCACTGAACATATTTATTGTTTGTATACTGTGGTGGTGGTTTCTTTGTTATGTTCAAATGTTGTATGGGCAAGTGACCTCAAGGTTTTGAGTCTTGGTGTTAATTTATCTTTAATGTTTGTGATGTGTTGTTTGAATGACATTGATGTATTGTATGTTACACCAAGGGTTTTGTGTGTGTGTGTGTGTGTATTTACCTAATTGTGATATACAGGAAATGAGCTACGCTCGTGGGGTCCCTTCTCTGTTTCTCAGTAAGTCAGATTTTGCTTTAATCTCATTTAAGTTATTAGACTGGACGATCTCTTTGTCCAGTCTGTTCCACAGGTCTATGCATCTGTAAGGAGAACTGTATTTCTTGATATCCTTCAAGCAGCTTGGCTTCTTCAGTTTCAGTCCATGCCCTCTTGTTACTCTCTTATCCCATACAAACAGATCTTTATCAGTTTTATATACTCCTATCATGGTCCTGAACACTGCAATCATGTCGCCCCTCTCTCTCCGATCCTCTAAGGAAGGTAAATCCAGCTTTTCCAGCCTCTCTCTTTACGACATCTGCCACACTGGGGACCATCTTGGTTGCTGTTCTTTGTATTCTCTCAGTCTTGTTTACATCTTTCTTTTTGCATGGGGACCTCACTACTGCTGCAAATTCTAACCTGGGGCGGATCATGGCCACTATCAATTTTTTCATCTCATCATTCATGTAATGAAATGCTACTCTTATGTTTTTTCAGGTGACAAACTATCCTGGACCAGCACTCCCAAATCTTTCTCTTCTCTCGCTTTTGTAATTGGTTCATTACCTATCAAATAATTCAGTGATGGCCTCTTGGTACTTTTACCCATTTCCAATATTTGTGTGTGGAATTTCATTCTCCACATCTGGCTTCAATCATGTATCCTATCCAGACCTTCCTGCAGCATTTTACAGTCCTCCTCAACCTCTGCCTTTCTCAAGATCTTTGCATCATCAGCAAACAGACTTGCATAACTGTTCACTACATCTACCAAATCATTTATGTAAATCAGGAACATTACTGGCACCAACACCGAGCCCCCCGCTGCAGGGGGTCACCTTGACGTGGTGGCGGGGCTTGAAGCGTGGTTGGCGGTGCCACCTACTTTGGGGGCTTGCCTACCTTCGTAGGGTTCGGCATTTGTCGCCCTCGTGGACCAAGTACCCCCTACACCACTAGTGGAGGAGGCCTGCTGGTGATGTTAGTTCCAGCCCATTTGCCATCTAGGGCTGGACCGTTGCCTCCCCACGTGTTAGCCGTGCGTGGCGTCCCGTAATGCTGGGAGACGGGAGTCCTGGAGATTGAGCGATGCTGTACGGTGCGCCCTGCAGCTAGCAAAACATCTCTTTGGTCCCTTATTCCGGTCAGACGGGCGGCCTGGTTGGGCCCGACCAGGTCAATCGGCTGGTCATGCGTTGGCTAGGGTCAAGTGGGCATTGGGGGACCTGGTGGCTCCTATCGTCCTGGAGTCACCCTTGCCCGGGTCCCCCGGTGGTTACCCGCGTATACTCTCCCGCTACCTCTGGGGTCGCCAGTGGTGTTATCCCTGGCATACGACCTCCCCTTGTTGGGCTCCATGGTGGGTGGAGGGGTGGGGGAATGAAGTTTTGAAGTTCTTAATGCCCGAAATTAATAAAAATACCGTTGACGACACCTCATCTGTCCCTGGCAATTCTTCAGGACCTTCATCCCACATTGCCACTCTGGAACCTTTCCAGGCCCCTGGTGACTTTCCTCCTTTGCCCCAGCGTTCAACTGGGACTAGGAGGAGGCCACGTCGGGTTGGTCCGGTTCTTGGGTTCGGCCTTGATGATGCAGTGCCCTCAGCATACTCGAAATATCTAGTTCTGAAGCCCTCTTTGGGTGGATCAGTGCTAGATATGGATATTTTTGACTTGCACCGTGCTATTGTTTCTACATGTGGGAGGGAACCCAAGGTATATACTCAGGGGGATGGAAGCATCCTTCTTGAGGTGTCCTCCCCAGAGGAGAGTTCCCGTATGATGGCTCTTACCTCTGTCTCTGGTACCAGTGTTTCATGTGCCCCACATGCAACTTTTAATCAAAGTAGGGGTGTAGTATTTTCGCGGGATCTCCTTCGATACTCTGAGGAAAAATTGTTGGAAGAACTGCGGTCATCTGGTGTGGTGAAGGTTGAGCGCCTTCACAAGAAGATCGATGGCATCTTGACCCCAACTCCGACCTTGTTCTTGACCTTTGAGAGACTACGGTTGCCTTCATCAGTGAAACTGGCATGGCTGTCACTATCTGTGAAGCCTTATGTACCA
>JAGKTI010024764.1:0-13134 GCA_018397915.1 Birgus latro | reverse complement strand
TATATTGTATACTCGAATTATACAATATCACATTATCTTTTGAATTATACATTTCTTTTTGAAATACAAAAATTCCCCTGACACCCCGGTATAGGCGAGGGAGATCTCGGGGCAGGGGGAGGGAGGTTGCATACATTCGATACAAGCGGTGTATGTGGAGATGGGGTTGCAGGCATTGTTAAAGGATCGACGGGGTGGGGAAGGGCGAAAACTCACGTGGAACAGCATCCGTGCTTGCAGATCCCATTGCCTCATTTCCCACAACTACATTAGAAAAAAAATGTATAAGTGAACTTCCAAAGACATTTCTTAACGACAGTTGCTTCCGTAAGTACTAGAAAACACTTATGGATCTTGCTGACGGGTGACTGGTAATGAAGAAGTATTTTTTTTTTTTCGATGCGAGACTATAGACGCTTGATCACTCTCTCTCTCTCTGTCTCATGTAGCCACTGTACCTCACCATAAGTTTCAAAGGATTCTCACCTTGCTGATGTGTGGCTGTTCCCCCACGAACTGTAGAAGACGATGAAGGACCTAAAAATAATCAGAAATATGTTTTTTTTTTTTCAAATGCAAAGCTATAGAGGCAAAATCGTCTTTTCTTCCCTTCACCATGAGTCTCCAAAGCATACTTATCCTTTTGATGTGTGACTGTTCCCCAACAAATTGCAGAAGATAATGAAGGGCCAAAAAAAAAAAAAGTATAAGATTTATTTTTATTCGAGACTGTAGAGGCGGGGTCGTCTTTTTTGTTCACACCCCTCATTTTACACAGTCCATCATAACATAAGTTTCCAGAGGCGATAAATATCCCATACACGAAGTGTGAGCTTGATTATAGCCGCTGAGGGAATATAGAAGTTTCCACAATTCTCACATACAGACCGACAGCATGCATGCTCTGGCGGGGATGTAAATACCATCCAACACTCTTCACTGAGTCTAGGTTCAATTGCTGTGGACACGTGGATTGGATCACTAATGAATAAAGCACAGTGTTCGCAAAACTTTATTGTAGGAATATAGCCATGTGAAGTGTCTCTAGACACCCACAATGTTCACAAAGTTCAGTACGGGATTGAACTGAAGTAACACAGTAGTGACATTCATGCGTTAATATTCTCCTACCACACTGAGCACACGCCACATCCCTTAATTTTCAGAAAAGGAACTTGGTCATACCCATGCAATACTCTTGCATGAACTGAAGTATTGGTTAGGACTCGCCTACGAGATGAACTAGGTAACACCTGAGAAACTAGAACAGCTGTCGAAGTGGTAGCATCCTCCACTCTACCTGTAGCCTCAAAACACATGCCACCGATGGTGTCGCTTCCATAAAAGACGGGAGTTTGTCGGTTTCATTCATTGTGGTGAATGGACGTCTGTCCATTCTACTACCTGTAGGCCAAAACACCTGCCACCGATGGCGTCGCTTCTAAAAAGGGCTGGAGTCAGTCCCCCTTCGTTCACTGTGATGAATGGACGTCTGTCAAACACGCGAGGAGATCGGGCGGAGTGGGGGTGGGGAATACCCTACCTGAAGAACAAAAGGGATATCTCTGATGCCTTTGGAGTCTCACAACGACAGGAGTCCCACCCCCCTCGACATTTGGCAGCAGAAGCACACCCTGAAGAATTCCACACCGACAGGAACCCCGCGCCCCTTGACATTCGCCAGCAGAAGCACGCCCTGAGAAATCTCACACCGACAGTAGTAGTTCTTCCCTAGGCAGTCTGCCCGAACAGCCCCGAGTCCCTAAGGAAGGCCACGCTGAGACCAGGCATTCTCACAGAGCTCTCAAGGAGTGTATGTTGTGTTGTTGGCGTAGGTGATTGTGTGCAATTCAGTCTTCCACAATGTGCTTAATAGTATGGGGTGCTGTGTTGCATGCTGGACAGGCATCAGTGATAGAGTCATCCAGCCTCTTTTGATAACATAAGAGGGCTGGATGACGTCCACATCTCAGCCTGGCCAGGTGGATACTGTCCTCACAAGGGAGATAGGATTCTGAAGAGTGGATATCAGGAGGCCGTGCATGCAGCTGTTTGTTGACTTTAAGTGACTGAATGAAGCTGTGAGTGATTTGAGTGTGGACATGCTTCTGGAAGCTGGTCTAAGGCGGGCGAGGGGGGAGAGCTGACAGTATTTGTGCATGATATCGCGTGCTGGGTGTTGTTTTGATGTTCCTTGGTGTGTATGGAAGTGCTGCCATGTAGTGTAGTAGATTTTGTGGGTTTGTGGAGGCTGCATCAAGATTGGGTGCCTCTTACGTCTAGATGATCCTTGACTTTGAGGACTTTGGTTTTTTGATGTAGGTGGTCTGTGGGTGTAGTAGCTGTGCGGCCTGTGATTATTTTTAGGGCCTTGTTCTGTATGGTCTGTAGAGTGTTGTAATGTGTTTTACTGAGGTTAGGAGCCCAAGTAGGGCTTGCATAATTTATCATTGAACGTATATATTGTTTGTATACTGTTGTGGTGGTTTCTTTGTTGTGTCCAACTGTTGTATGGGCAAGTGACCTCAAGGCATTGAGTCTTGGTGTCAGTTTATCTTTAATGTTTATGTGTTGTTTAAATGATACTGATGTATTGTTTATTACACCAAGGATTTTGTGTGTGTGTGTATGTGTGTGTGTGTGTAACTCACCGGGTCGGTCAGGATCACTTGATGGTAGTGATCGTCAGCTTTTACCCTCCCGGAAGGGAGCTGAGAGCTCATATAGTCCGATCTATGGGCAAGGCTGTGACCTTCACACACGCACACACCCATCCCCTTGCTCAAGGGGGACAGTAACCACCCACTTCGTCAGTGAAACTTTTCGCAACCTGAGCGAGGCGCGAACTCCCGTCTACCAGATGGCAAGCGAGAACGCTACCACTGCGCCAGCGAGCGGTGTGTGTGTGTGTGTGTGTGTGTGTGTGTGTGTGTGTGTGTGTGTGGTAGGGGTGTTGTTTATGGTGAGGTGTGGAATGTGAATGTGTTCTGCTGTCCAGTTTGTGAGAAGGGTCACTGTAGATTTGGCTGGGGCTATTTTGAGCCTGTTTGTGGTGAACCATTCGTGTAATGTGTTGAGGTAAGGTTGGAGGACGTGTGCGGCTGTGTTTGCATTTTGGTGTGTACATGTGTTATGTCATCTGCACAGGAAGCTATGTGTATCTGTGGTGTGTGAGGTGTGGATATGTTGTGCACGTATAGGTTAAAGAGTGTAGGGAACAAAACAGATCCTTGGAAGACGCCATTTGTGAAGTTTCTGATGTTCGAAGACTGACCGGCAAATGTTACATGTGCACATCTGCCTGCTAAGTAGTTTGCCAGCCATCTTTTTGTGTTATTGTGCATGTTTGTGTTGAATATTGTGTTTGTGATGTTGTGGCGGGGGATGGCATCAAAAGCTTTGCTAATGTCTAATGTGACAAGGAGTGTTCTGTGTGGTGGCCTAGCTGAATTCATGCCATCAAAAACTCTCTGTGTAAGGTCTGTAGGAATAGTGTTTGTGGAGTGTAGTGGCCTAAAACCATGTTGTGATGGGGCTAGGAGGGTGTGAGGTGTACCTAGTTGTAGCACCAGTCTTTCAGTGACTTTGGAGGGAGTGCAGAGGAGTGTGATGAGGCGGTGTGAGGAAGGTAACGTGGGGTCTTTGTTGGGTTTGGGGAAAGTGATAATGCGATGCATCCAGATGTTGGATATTACGTTGTGTGAGTAGCTGTAGTTTGATATGTTGGTGATTGTTTGTATGCCTTGTGGTACAAGGTGTTTAAAGTGTACGTTGCTTATGTTGTCTGGTCCACAGGCAGATGATTGCTTAAGGTTGCTAATGATATGCTTCCTCTGGTTGTAAGTGAAAGGTGCGAAGTCTGGGTCTGTGGGGAACTCTTACGTCGGATGATACGTCGGTCGTCGCGATGGGGGTTTAGATGGCTGACATGTGAAAAGTGATTGATGAGAGTGTTTGCTTGTTGTTTGTTTGAAGGTATGGTGTCTGTTGCTGTGATGGCAGCGTGTGATTGTGTAGTGTTGCTGTTGGAGAGTGTGATGCTGCTTAGTGTTCTGTAGAGTTTGCTGGTGTTTGTTTTGTGGTCAAGTGTTTGGAGATAATTATTCTAGTTTAGTGTTTGTTGTTCTATTTTATTATCTGAGTGATGAGTTCTTGTATTTGTTGTACGGTGTCTTGTGCATGGGGTGTTGGGGAGTGTCGTAATGTGTCTCGTTGAATGATAAGGCCTTGAATTTCCTATGTGAGGTTGGGGTTGTGTCACTTTCTGTTGCCTTTAGGGATATGTCTGCATTTTGTAGAATTGAATTGAAAGTGTGCACAGCAGTGTTGATGTTTGTGATGGATGTACTGTTTAATGTTTCAAAGTGTTGTTCTGTTTCAGTTGTGAAGGCCTCCCAGTTGGCTCTCTCATTATTAGTTTATGTGTGTCTGTGGCAAGCTTGGGTAATTCCGGTTTTGGTAGTGATGATGACTGGGAGATGGTCAGAGCCAAGGGTTTTGAGCACTCTCCAGGATGTTGTGGGGGCGAGGTTTGGGGAGCAAAAGGTGATGTCTGGGGATAATGGGAGGAAGAGGGCTAGATGTGGGATATGGGTATGTTGATGGAGATTATTCAGTATGAAAAGATTGTCTGTTTGGGATTGTAGTACAAGCCCTCTGTCTGTGTCAGGGTTGTTGACACGCCAGGCTGACGCCTTGGCGTTGAAATCACCACCTAGGATGATGTTGGGTGTGTTAGTGATGTGGTGTATTTGTGGAGAGTAATTGTGTGGTGCTGTGGGGGACGACTGGGGGGGGAATGTATGTGTTGGCAAATGTTTTGTGTGATTTGTTACCAGTGCGTATTTTTAATTGATTGTATTTCTGTTGTAGTGTCATGTGGGGGAGAAGTGACTTTGTGTGTGCACTGGTATCTGAGAAATTGATGGATTTGTGTACCAGGGTGATAAGTCCAGCACGACCGCCGTCGGCCCGGTCTTGTCTAATGGTGGTGAAATTATGAAATATAGATGTTTTTTTGTGTTGTGTGTAGTTTTGTTTCTTGTAAAATGGCAATGTGTATGTTTTGTTGTTTGATGAATTGTGTGAGTTCTTGTTTTTTTTTATGTTCATGCCATCTTTGTTTAACTGAAGGATGTTTATGTTGTGTGTGCGATGTGTGTTGGGTGCTGCAGCACGGGGGTGAGGTAGTGGTATGGGTGGAGGGACAGGGGTAGGAGAAGTTGGGGTGGATTAGGTTGGGGTGGAATGGGAGGGGTTGGATCGGTGGGTTAGGCTGAGGAGGTGTGGAGGAAGTAGTAGGGATGATGGGGAGGTTAGTGGGTGGGGGGATGGAGCATAAGGAGCGGTCCAGGTGTTTGTGTAATATTTCCTAGATGCAAGTGTTGTGTAGGTGTAATGGGTCCAGTTCTTGCAGGAATTGCACTGAACTGAACCCTTTGTCTGTCGGCTTGAAGTGATAGGTTTTGACCATGTTGGACATGCGTGTTTGTTGGTGGGTCCTTGCTTGCTCTCACTGTCCCTGGCTAGAAGAAGTCGTCGATAAATGACCAACGAGGAGTCATTTTTCAGTGTAGAAAAAACGGTGTTGTTGTGTGTGTTGTGTTGAGAGATGTAGTACTTGCCCTGGCGACCGAAGCCACTCTTAGGTTTTCGGGCCCCGTGAGGGGGTCATGCGTCGTGACACAAGCGTAAGGAATCCTCCATTTTTCTATTTCCCTGTAGTTACACTCCATGCCTTTATCACCCGTACATGACATCATCACTTTCCTCTCTCTCTCTCTCTCTCTCTCTCTCTCTCTCTCTCTCTCTGACAACATCCACTCAAACATAGTGACCATACTTTAACACAGTTAGCTAACATCATGTGGCGTCATTACTTCTCTCTTCCAAACACAAGCACCAACCTTTGCCTCGTCCTTTACCCGTTCTTCCACTCAAACCTCAACTACACACAACCTCTCTACTTCTGTAAACAAACACCCACGTCAACCTGCAATCCATCCTTCCTTCGTACATTTACACGTCCTTCCACTTCCGCCCAAACAGATCCACTATACACATGAATGAACACATCCTCTACTTTCGTAAACAAACGCACATTGCCCCTTGCACCTGTCTTTCCTTCAGATAGTCACCCTTGTACCTGTTCCTCCTTTGAACATTCACCCCACTTCCGCTCAAAACTGGTTCACGTCCTACCAAAACAATCAGCCACTCCCGCTTTCCTGCCTCCCCCTCCTCCCTTTGCACAGACTGCTTTTTGATCATGGTGTCATAAGAGCCCCTACTATCACCACCTCCAGCAGTAGCAGTAAGACAAACACCGACACTCTCACTATCACCACAACCACTCACATTACCTCTGTTACTACCACCATTACCATGAATGCCACCACTCCACCACATCACTGCCACCACCGCAACCACCATCACAATCACCACCATTGCCTTCACCACGACCACTACCACAGCCACCACCGGGCTCTCTATCACTGCTAGCACCATTATCACTACCATCCCTACCACAACAACTACCACCACCTCCACTAGAATTACCACCACCACCACCACCACCAACACTACCATTACCAACACTATCATCATCACCACCTACCAACACCATCACGAACACTGCCACCACTACCATAACAACACCATCGCCATTACTATCACCACCACCATTCAACTACCGCTACCATTACCCCCTTTAACACAACCACAATCACAACCACTGCCACTATAGCCTATTTAGTCTGATCTGAGAACAGACAAGCCTTAAGCTTTCGAATGCCGGCAGCTTATTTGTTGTCCAAGTGTACTCATTATCAATGACGCATTAAAATTTTCATAATATGGGTTTCAATAACCGTTTGATGATAAGATTTTCCAAATAAAGTGTTATGTTGAGTTATTTGCATACATTAATACCCTGGAACACTAACCCTTGATCCGACTTTCACAGACACTAACGTGGGGTTGGCTGAACCCCTTTTCGGAAAATGAAAAAAAATTGTAAAAATTAAAATTTATTCATTTCCTTAGCATACTTCACTCTCAGTGAAAATCAATAACTCAAAACTGAATCTTAAAACTAAGGTGGGTAACTAAAAGAAAGCGTAATAATACTATGATTTACTAAGTGACTATGCTATATGGAGAAACTGCAGCTGTGGGCCTGGCTGTGGGCACACAAACACCCTGGTCATGGGGAGCCTCCGCTAACATACCCACAGCCCTGGGATAGCACTAGGAACTGTGTGGGTGAGGGATGAAAATGTTTTTTATTTGGATGAGCTGTCCCAAGCGTACCTTTCAGCACACAACAAAAAAGCGAGCTGCACCAAACTACCTCCTTTCAAGAGCAGTTGTAGTGGCGTGAAGGTACTGGGAGACCCAGCACCCTGGGCCTCTTATCTCCCCAAGAACCGTGTTATCACCCCCTAGCGTGGGGTCACCTCAACCCCACGTTAGTGTTTCAGGGTAAAAAAAAAAAAGGGGCCTTACAAAGTTTATCAGAAGGTCTAGAAACACGTGAAAATTTTAATTCTCGGGACAAAACAAAACACATCCATGTAAAGTTTTATGAGTACTGTACCTTGATTTCCCTCATGTTCAGGCAAATAAAGGTAAATTGGCATTACTAAGAAACTATGTAAATTACAATCTTGTAAAACATCAGAATTCCAATGAAAAATGACTGGTAAACACGGGTGAAGAAGCTGTATGTCACAGTCACTGTTAAATATCCAGCAGCCCATACTTTGTCATAGCTCTACTGTAAGTTGTAACTAAATAATCTAAACTAAAAGGACAGAAAGCTATCGGATGATGAGAAAGTAGAAAGCATAATGCAAACTGATGCAACAGCAAAACACTCTCAAGCAAATTTGAATATTCGTCTGCTTAGTCAAGTGGGACATCCCTTGAGCAGCCTACCCCCCACCCCCCACAAGGTCTAATTCCGGGAATATGTTCTATTTCATTGCAATGCTGACGTATTACTAGGTTATATTTTGCAATCTATCGAAGTAATTACATAAGTTACCTTGCCTGCCTGAACATGAAGAAAATTAAGGAACTCATAAAATATTACCTGTGTTGATTTGTTTCAAGAATTCAAAATTTTACAGGCATCCAGGTCATCTGATAAACTTAGTGCAGTTCCATTTTTTATTAATCTACGAAAATAACTATGTATAACATTATATTCGGGCAATCTTATCATCACGGTTATTGAAACCCATATAACAAAATTAATTTAATATGCGTTGTTAATTATGAATGCACTCAGACATCAAATCAACTGCCAGTCTTCAAAAGCTTAAGGATCGTCTCTTTTCAGATCAGATTAAATTGGCTATAGCACCAGCACCACTACCACTAACACCGCCACCACCACCAACACCATTAACTCTACAGTACAAGAACCATTATCATCACCACCACCATCACGTGACAGAGAGCGAGAGAGAGACGCTTTTCCTGTATAAATGCCCTGTAGAGGAAAGAACCAAAGCATTTAAGACTCATGGGCAGATAAGTGGGAGAGCAGTGTGATTGAAATGTTTGGGTGTGGGTGGGGTGGGTGGGGTATTATAATGGGGCTTTGGTCCATGGGGTGAAATGTCCATTGTAGGAATAGATTCATGATAAGAATAGGTCCATGTGGAAAAATGTGACTGTGGAAATTGGACCACATTAGAATATGGTTCCAGTGGGTAAAAACCGGTCTATGGGAGAAATATGTTTATTGCAGTGCATAGCATCATGTGTACATTCGGTGTTTCGTCTAAGGGAGAAAACTGGTCAATGAGTGAAAATAAGTCTGCAGGCAAAATAAGTTTACAAGCAAAATAGGTCCAAGGGGCAAGGTAGGTGAAATTGATAATACTCTCAAGAAGGAAAATATATCCTTGGAAACAAATAAATCTAAGGGAATAATAGGTCTATGTTGGAAAAAAGATTCATTGGGAAAATACATTCATGGGGAAAACAGGACCACGGAGGAAAAACGTTCATCATGGAAAATAGGACCGTTGTATGAATGGATCCATTGAGAAAGTAGGTTGATGTGGATAAAATTTCCTTGAGTGAAAACGTCCATGGGAAAACTAGATCCATGGGAAAAATACGCCCATTGTAAGAACAGGTCCATTAGAAATATAGGGCCATGTGCAAATACCTCCATGAGAAAAGAATACAGCAAGGTGAAAATAGGTCCATTGCTCAGGACAGGTCCAAGGGTGAAAAATGGTCCATGGAGATTTATTAGGCTTGTGGTCAAAGAGGGTTCCAACGTGTCACATAGATTCATCAGGGAAAATCTGTCAGTGCATGAACAGGTGGGCTAAAACCTGTGGTGTGCAGGAAACTGTTCTTTGTGCTGTTACTATTAAAATGGCTCGTCTGCATTTTATAATATCCCTGAGTTTCTGCAACATCATCTTGATTCATAAAATAATCATATACTACTACTACTACAAATACTACTACTCCTACTACTACTACTACTACTACTGCTGGGGCTACTTTATAATAAGTAAAGGCACCGGAGTGGCACTGCTTATCAATCTTTCCAAGGCTTTTGATACTGTGAATCATTTTTTACTAGGAAAGAAACTTTTAGATCGTGGGGTTCCTGTTGACGCTGCTTTTATTGATGCACTACCTTCGTAACCATGATGTGTGGGAGAAGCTCCATGGCATCTTTCATCCTTTAGAAAAAGAAGACAAGGTCGCATACTTTCTCCTTTCTTTTCCAATGGCATACTTTCTCCTTTCTTTTCCAAAGTATACATTGATAATATTGTAACAGAGATTTCCAGCATTGATAAAGGTTGTATGCAAGGGGAAACTAGGTTAAACATAGATATGCCGATGATATTGTTTTGCTTAGTAATTCTTTAGATTATTTAGAAATCCTTTATGTAATATTTCTGATTGAATTATTGAGTCATGATTTTAAAATGAATAAGACTAAGACTAAATGAATGATTTTTCATAGGTTTACGCAAAAAAGGCTTTACAATGTTATGAAAAAAATACAATTAACTTAGCAGGTGATGCCTTTCATGTTGTCACTGTATATAATTATTTAGGGCACACTGTTAACTGCTCTCTACAGGATGAAAGTGATATGAAGTTTCAACTTTAAAAATTTTATGCTAACTTTAATAGCATTACTAGAGCTTTTGAGCACGTTGATACGGCTACTTTTTTTTTTTTAATAAGTTTTTAATTCTTATTGTCAACCAGAATATGGGCTTAACCTTTGGAATAATGATAAAACCCGTAAATCACAATTATTTCGTACTTTTGTGGTAGCTGTATCAAATCCTTTTAAGAGAATTATTGGAGCTCATTCTTATAGCAGTAGCCACGAGGCCGCAGTAGTGTGTGGACAGCTACTTATGGGACATCACCTGGCCCTACTTCAGGCACGCTACTATGAAAGATTACTTAACTGTAAATCTTCATTGATAAAATTTTATTTGCCAGTATTACGTTTGTGACCTATTTAATACGAATGTGCTAAATCTGTTTGAAGATAAGTATAGCATGTCAATATCAGTTAATGACTTAGATCTTATAAAATCTAGAATAATATGGGTACATCGTCACGAGGAGCATCGTACTCCTGTAATGTTGCCTGCCAGGGAGTCGTAGTCCCACTAGTGCAGATATGTTTTTTTGTTCTTTTATTTTTGGTGCACGTTTTACTTCTGTTGCTTATGTTATATTTCTCGTCTCTTTGTGATTATAGATATATTATATATTTTTTTTTTTAAGTGAACCCCTCTTATTATAGTTTTTTTCTCTTTTTTTTTCCTTCAGGGGTGCAGCTCTTTTTTACAGTACCATTTAGTATCTTTCTCTGCTTTATTTTTATTGACAACTGTATGTGACAATAATTCTTTCACACATTTTATTGCTTCATTTAGAATTTCTGCTGAAGATCAATCTCCAGCAATAGTCAGGATTCATTCATACAGTATTTCTTATTTTTATTTTTATTTCAACAAAGGTTCGATTCATAATGTGTTATTAGTTTTATCATGATATTTATGTTACATTTTAAAAATGTCAACAGGAACTTGATCGGTTAGATATGTTAGTTTTAATTACCGTGTTTTTATAATTACTGGTATGTACGAAATATTCTTAGGTGCATTTAGAAAGATTTTTAGACTAAAATGTCATATAAATGGGAAACGGTTGTAGGAAAGGATTGTCTATATACTTAGAAAGGTGATCTTTTTATTTATAGTGAGAATATATCATTTAATAGGTGATATTTCATCACTTTTTTGTCAGAATTTACGTCGTTACTTTGTATATGTAATGTATAAAGTTTTATATATACAGTATTAAGAAAAACGATTGATTAAATGATTGACTACATTTGCTGCTTCTGATGCCACCACCAGAACCAGAAGCAGAACCACCACCAACACTACCACTACGACTACCACCACCACTTCCAGCACCACAACTACCACACTGCTACAGCTGACAATACAACAATTCCATCACCACTACCACCAGCACAGCCACCACCATCACCACTTCCACCACCACATTACCAACTCTACCAATACTGCCAATACTACCACGAATACTCTTAATATTAAGAAAACCACTACTACCACTACCATCACTACCACAACATCCACCACCACCAGTACCATCACTATCAATACTACCACTGCCACAACCAGTACAACTACCGACACCACCGCTGCCACCATCACCAGAACCATTATCATTACCACAACTCCACCCCCATTACCAACACCACCAAAACCAGCACAGCCACCACGAAAATTACTACTGTCGTGCCCTATATTCCCTCAGTAACCATATACATGCTTCACACTCATCTTTAATGAACGTGATATCTGACTCCTGTGAATAGGGATTGGTAGCGTGAGAACAATAGCAGTAGGGGGTGCAGAGACAAGTCCAGAGAGATCTGTAACATAACATTAGAACAACAAGACTCCATCTATCCTTTTCTGTCCCAGTCCCCTCTCGGACTGCAATGAAAATCTGTCCCACACACAGAGGTTCAAAAAACACACATTTTCCGCTTTACTACTACTACTACTACTACTAACTTCATAGTTCTAAGACAGTTACATTACTTTGGCAACCAGTGCAAACAAACCACACAGTACATGGAGATTTAACTCAAGGCACGTAAATAACTAAAACATTAGATCCAACATAACTCCTAATTTTTTAGTACTGAATATTCACCTGAATTATTACTTACTACAAGACTAATCACTATTGATTATCCTCACAACCAATGATACTATATTACAGTATTGCTGGTTACTGATAAGAAGTATTGGCGTTTAACTGATGCTTATGGCATGAGAAGTTTCCTTGACTCGCATAATCACAAGTCTTCTCTGATTTTCATTGACTTCTGCTCACCAGCTCCATATTCCTGTCCATGGTCATTACTGTCTGCCTCCCTCAGCAGAGATGCCTTGTCTCTCGGACAAAGCTCTCCTCTGTCCCCTCAGATCAGCCACCCAATTCTCTACTGATCTGAGCACCCTTATGACTGCCTTTATATACATATCCTGGAGCACTGTCTTCCCCTGTACTTGAGTCACATATACTTAAAATTAGTTATGCACTTACTGGTACTCTCTCTCGTGACCTCTTACTAAAATTAATGGTGCACTTACTAGTACCGTTACGCATAACCCTTTTTTCTCACCCCACGCCCCAAAAATCATCCACAGGGGAAAAATCAAGAGTTTGCCCTGCGTCAAATATCCTCGCATGTTTTCTGTCCCCTCCTATTATCACTCTTTACTTCCTCCTCCGTCTGGAACCAATTCTGTCTTCCATCATCTCTGTGTCTTCTCTGCAGCTTCCTAGGCTTTTGTTCTGATCTGCTCACAGTAGTTACACTTGATGGTTTTGTAGCCTCCATACGTAACCCGCAACACCCCTTGTCTGAAGGACTTGTGTTCTCAATTTCCTTCTTCTTCATTCCTCCTCCTTCCTCCATACCTCCTTTCTGCTCAGACTCAGGCCCTTGATCAAAATTGTTGGGTAAATAAGGTCTGTGACATGGGAACACTAGCTGCCCATTTGCTTAATGGCGTCATA
>JAGKTI010024763.1:657-14244 GCA_018397915.1 Birgus latro | reverse complement strand
CCCTAAATGTTAATCATAATTTCCTGCTTGCAATTTAATTTTTCCATGCATGGTTCTTAAGTAAAACAGCTAGAAAAAAGGTTGAAGCAGTTAATTTCATGTCCGGTCCTAACCTAACCTAACCTATGGTTACCATAAAGATTTTCATGAATAACCTGTTTCATCATGCTGTACATGTGTTTAAAAATTACCAAAAATATTAATCATAATTTCCTGCTTGCTATTTAATTTATCCATGCATGGTTCTTAAGTAAAACAGCTAGAAAACAGGTTGAAGCAGTTAATTTCATGTCCAGTCCTAACCTAACCTAACCTATGGTTACCATAAAGATTTTCATGCCTAACCTGTTTCATCATGCTGTACATGTGTTAAAAAATTACCCTAAATGTTAATCATAATTTCCTGCGTGCAATTTAATTTTTCCATACATGGTTCTTAAGTAAAACAGCTAGAAAAAAGGTTGAAGCAGTTAATTTCATGTCCATTCCTAACCTAACCTAACCTTTTTTTCTTTTTTTATGCAAGAAAGAAGGAACCAAGGGCCATGGGCCCGCATACTGTTCCTTCCAAGAAAAAGTAAAAACAATACAAAAGAGAACCAAATTCAAGATCCATTCACTTCGAGATGCCTGAACACACTGTGTTTGAAAGACTGGAGATCATCGGAAGCAGGGAATACAGACAGAGGGAGACAGTTCCAGAGTTGACCAGTTGCATAAATGAAGAACTGGGAGTAACGGTTAACTCTTGCATTAGAGAGTTGGACAGAAAAGGGATGAGAGTTTGTTGATAGATGGGTACTACGTGCCCATCATAGAAGTGGAGGGATGCAAGCAGACAGTTCAGAGGAACAGTGACCATTGAAGTAGCAGTAGAAGAGAGATAAAGAAGCAACAGTGCGGCGAAGAGACAAAGGTTGAAGGGAATCAGTAAGAGGAGGAGAGTTAATGAGACGAAAAGCCTTTGACTCCACCCTATTGAGAAGAACCGCATGTAGGGAGCCTCCCCACACATGAGAGTTGTACTCCATACACGGGCGAATAAAACCCGTGTACAAGGTCAACATCTGTGCAGGGGTAAAGAAAGCTCGGAGTCGGGCCAGCACACCTAATCTCTTGGAAGCAGATTTCACAAGAGATGTAATATGTTCTTTCCAAGACAAATCCCGAGAGAATGAAACCCCTAGCATGTTCAAGGATGATGCAGGACCGAGCTGGACATTATTAAACATTAGTGGGTAATCCTGAGGAAGATTTTGTCGAGTTGATAAGTCTAAGAACTGAGTTTTTGATGAATTAAAAATAACAAGATTATTTTTACCCCAATCAGAGATATGAGCCATGTCAGACATTAAGTGTGCCATAGCCTCATCCCTTGTTTGCTGAAGTAACTGCTGAGATGGACGTTGCGGAAATCGAATGGAAAGGTGAAGGGTGGAATCATCAGCATATGAGTGGATAGGGTTAGATGTACAGCTTAGAACGTCATTGATGAATAAAAGAAAGAGAGTTGGTGATAGGACAGAGCCCTGAGGAACGTTCACCACTGTTGATAGGTCTAGGAGAAGAATGATGGCCGTCTACAACAATAGCTATAGAACGACCAGAAACGAAACTAGAGATGAAGGCACAGATAGAAGGATAGAAACCGTAAGAGGGCAGTTTGGAAATTAAAGATTTATGCCAGACTCGATCGAAAGCCTTTGAGATGTCAAGTGCAATGGCAAAGCTTTCGCCAAAGTCCCGAAAGGAGGATGACCAGGAGTCTGATAGGTAGGTGAGAAGATCGCCAGTGGAGCGTCCCTGATGGAACCCATACTGACGATCAGAAAGAAGGTTGTGACAGGAAAGATGCTTTAAAATTTTTCTGTTAAGAACTGATTCGAAAACTTTTGATACACAAGATGTTAAAGCAATTGGACGATAGTCAGAGGGTTGGGAATGGTCACCCTTCTTTGGGACTGGCTGAATGAGAGCAAACTTCCAGCAAGAAGGAAAGGTACAAGTTGAGAGACAAAGGCGAAAGAGTTTACCTAGGCAGGGTGTAAGCACAGAAGCACAGTTTTTGAGGACAACAGGAGGGACTCCATCAGGCCCATATGCCTTGTTAATATTGAGGCCAGTGATGGCAGAAAATACATCAGCTGAAGAAATTTTAATGCCAGTCATGAGGAAGTCTGAGGGGGGAAGTGATGGAGGAACAGCACCGGAATCATCTAAGGTAGAATTGGAGGAGAAAGTCTGAGCAAAAAGATCTGCTTTATCAGTAGAAGAAATAGCTACAGAGCCATCAGAGTAGAAAAGAGGAGGGAAGGATGATGAGGTAAAGTTGTTAGAAAGGTTTTTGGCAATGTGCCAAAACAGCAGAAAGCAAAGCGTCTGAAAAATATAGGAGGCGAGCTCAATAATATATCCAATCGACTAAGTATACATAAATAATTATTCGTAAAAATTCTGTCAATCTTTCCAGCTAATGTTTTATGCAATATATTAGTTATATAATGAACGGGTAGACTGTCATTAGCACAAGATTCACCCACTGGAGGGTCACGAAATGGTGGGAGCGAACGTGTGCCTTACGGCCGCCATATTGAAATACAAATACATTTAATTTCCACTATAATTCTTGCTTTCTCTGTCAGTGCTGCTTCTGTGTATAAATATATATCATAACAGAAAAATATATATAGATTAGGATATTTTCTGGCTAGCTCTACGAGTTATATGGGGGTACATTTAGCCAAGAGTAGGAGTAAACAATGTCTTAGCTTGCTTCACTGACAACGGACACCACTCAAGATACTGAAAAATCTATTGAAACAATTTTGCCATCGTAAATAATCTTCACGAGAATTTGTGTAAGCAGTGATTTCATGATATCCCTAAGGAATTTGTGAAATAAGAGTTTAAATTACGATGTGCTAATTAAAATTGGGTTAATTTAGGCTGCGGTTTGGTTAGGCTGGGATAATTTAGGGGTCAGGTAAGATGAGGTTAATTAGGATATTCTATCTATCTATTGCCAGACACCTTTGTTGACTACTGTGGCGGGGTTAATGAGGTCCAGTGCCCTTGTGAGGTCAATGAAAGTGGCTGCAACAGAAGCTTTTTTCTCTTCTAAGCTGGTGTAAATGAAGTCTAGCAGGCTGATTAGACAGTGGGTGGTGGAGGATGGTTTCACGTGGCAGAGACAGTACATGAAATTCTTGTAACCTGAACTGTAATACTGTATGAAATTCTTGTAACCTGAACTGTAATACTGTATACCTTCTGAAACAAGTTACTAACAAAAGGCATCTCATAGCAATCAGTTTTTGGCTAAATAGTAAACCAGTTTCAGGCCCTTACCCTGGCAGCTACTACCAGGACAGTGAAATGTGGCTATAGGCTTGGTAACTACCACACAAGCATCACTCTTAGCCAGAAAACATTCACACATAAGTACAAACATTTGCTGATCATCTTTTCTGACTGTGTTTATGCAGAGTCAAGACTGAGAGTCACATTGTTTCAGATCTAATCACACATCTCTAAAATCCTTTTACCCATCAGGTTGCAGCACCTGTTGGCAGGTAATTAGCTGTCTGTATATCTGTCTGTGTGTGTGTCTGTCTATCTATCTGTGTTTTGTAGTCACTAAATTAGTTGAAAGGTACTTAAAAAAAACTTGTTAGCATTTAAGAGGTGGTTGTATGTCTCCTTAAGTATAACATTATTATTATTATTGAAATCATGCAACTAATCAACCCTTTTCAGGTTGTAACTACCACCACCACCACCATTACTACCACCACTACATAAGTACTACTACAACTACTATTACTACTACTCCAGTTTGGTAATTATTATTATTATTATTATTATTATGATGGAAGTTGTGTAGATTGGCTTGGGAAGAGGGAAGGGTTCCAGTGGACTGGAAATCAGGTATAAACGTTACTTTATATAAAGGAAAAGGGGAGACAGAATTATATGGTATTTGCCTTCTTAGTGTGACTGGAAAAATATATGGTAAAATACTTATTGATAGGGTTAGGCATATAACAGAGGAGTTAGTTGGAGAAGAACAAGGGGGATTTGGGAAGGGAAAAGGGTGTGTAGATCAGATTTTTGTTCAAAGATGTTTAGTGGAGAAGTATCTAGAGAAGGGAAAGAAAGTGTATGCTGCCTTCATGGACTTGGAGAAAGCTTATGACAGAATAGATAAGCAAGGTATGTGGAAGGTATTAATAATATATGGAGTGGAGGGGAAATTGTTGAATGCTGTGAAGAGCATGTACGAAGGAGCTAGGGCTACTGTGCGAGTGGATGGTGAGCTGAGTGAGTTCTTTGATCTGAAAGTGGGACTGAAACAGGGTTGCATGATGTCTCCATGGCTGTTAAATATATACATGGATGGGGTTGTAAAGGAGGTGCAAGGTAGGGCAGTGGATGTGGGGGTGGCTCTAATGAATGAGGGCGAGATGTGGAAGATTCCAGTATTGTTGTTTGCTGATGATACAGTATTGTTGAGTGAAGATGAAGGGGAGTTGCAAGGTTTGGTGAATGAATTTGGGACAGTGTGTAAGAAGAGGAATCTGAAAGTCAATGTGAACAAGAGTAAAGTTATGGTGTTTGAGAGGAATGAAGTCACAGAATGCACAGTGAGGTTGGATGGTGAGGATATGGAGAATGTGAGTGCATTCAAGTACCTAGGTAGTGTGATGAGTAAGGATGGAAGTTTGGGGGATGAAATACTTGAAAGAGTACAGCAGGGAAGGATGATTGTTGGTTCACTGTAGGCGGAGATGAAAAATAGGGAGATGAGTAAGGAAGTCAAGAAGTCACTGCATGATAGTATCGTGATCCCTACCCTGACATATGGAAGCGAGGCATGGACCTTGCTAGAGGGTAACAAGTCAAGAGCGAGAGCAGTGGAAATGAGTTCCTTGAGAGGAGCATGTGGAATGACATGGAGGGACAGGTTGATGAATAAAGAAATGATGGAACAATATGGGGTGGATGTGGATGGGGTTGAGAAAATTAGGAGAAATACACTGAGGTGGTTTGGACGTACAGTATGGAGACAATGGAGAATGAGTGACTAAGAAGGTGTATGCAGGTGGGGTGGAGGGAGGGACAGGGAGGGAAGACCAAGGATGAGGTGGAGGAATGGAGTAGAGAGGTATATGAGGGAGGGGGAAGGGAGCTGGGGGGAGGGTAGGCAAATGGCAGGTGACAGACCGACTTGGAGGCATTTTGTCTGCGGCCACATTTTGCTGGATTTGGACGTCGGGCTATAGAACATTCCCATGTCCAACACCAAGCCCTCTTCCCCATACATCACCTTTTGCTCCCCAAACCTCACCTGGAGAGGATGGAGAGTGAAAGATTGATGAGGAGAGTGTATGTGAGTGAGGTGGAGGGGGCGAGAGGGAGGGGGAGGCCGAGGATGAGATGGAGGGATGGAGTGGAAAGGTATATGAGAGAGGGGGGTGCGAGTTGGGAGCGTGGTAGTGAAATGGCAGGGGACAGAGTGACATGGAGGCGATTTGTTTGTGGCCACCCCGTTCGGGATTGAGGCGTCTGGCAATAGACAGATAGATAGATAGACCTCACCTCCACAACATCCTGGGGAGTGGTCAGAACCCTTGGCTCTGACCACCTCCCGATCATCATCACTACCAAAACCAGAATCACCCCAGCTGGCCACAGGCACACACACACTACTTATAAGACAGCCAATTGGGAGGCCTTCACAGCTGAAGCAGAACAACACTTTGAAACATTAAAAGGTACATCCATCACAAACTTCAACATCTCTGTGCACCTTTTCAATACAATTATACCAAATGTAGACACAAGACACATCCCTAGAGGCAACAGAAAAAGACATAATCCCAACTTCACACCAGAAATTCAAGGCCTCATCAGTCAACGGGACACACTACACTCCTCAACACCCCATACACAAGACACTGTACAACAAATACAAGAATTCAACACTCAAATAAACAATAAAATATCAGAACAATAAACATTAAAATGGAATAATTATCTCCAAACACTTGATCACTAAACAAACACCAGCAAACTCTACAAAACACTAAACAGCATCACACTCTCCAACAGCAACACTACACAATCACATGCTGCCATCACAACAACAGACACCATTCCTTCAAACAAACAAGCAAACACTCTCATCAATCACTTTTCACCCAACGCGACACTATAAGTTTGTACCGCTATAATCTAACACAATAATAATAATAATATATTTAATTAGAATAAAAATAAGTAAATTGACAGGAGGAGTGCCGATACTAAGGCAATACTCCTCACCTATCAACCAAACTGAACTGAACTGCCCGTACATTATATGAGTCTAGAATCACAACATCTTAAGCACCACTTTTAAAAAATGAGAAAATGCCACCTAAAGTTACTGATGTGTCACAAAGTAACCATTAAAAGTATTGAAGTGGTTTTTGTTTCTTTAAGGATGTTCCTTTCCCATACAAGAGGCAACCTCCCCAAGCACTGATGAAAGACGGTATGAGCCATCACCTGCCTGGTGCTTGTAGAAGTACTGACACACAAACTATTATAACTACACTTTTGGCAGAGGTGTGCACAAAACTATCAAACATTCTGGAGCAATGTACAAACAGAACTACTGTATCATAATTACAGTTTCTGCAGCAATGTGTGCATAATCATAAAACAAACTTTCTTCAGTAAGGCAATAATGGTAATCCCCAAAAAACATTTATTCACCAGAGATCCTTGTAATCAACAGGGTTTAGTCAAATGTAACAAATTGGGCTCTACTCTTGCTGACATCCTGTAAAGGCATACTGTTCGTCCAACACCTAATGCTATTTGGCCGAAACGCTGACAAATGGCCAAAAACAGCACTAACTTACCAACACTGTAAATTTCAGCACTGCCAAACGAAACACCATTTGGGTTCAGCGTGCCATCACTGCGTCCCGACATGGTAACTGCCGGTACAGGAGTTCAGTATCGTATAGTCACCGTGGGTCCGTGCACTGCCAAAACTGTCGGCACGGACGAGGGAAAATTAAAGCAATGTTTGGCAGCCCTCTGCATAATATATCACTGCACTCACTTGTTTGTTACTTTTATCTTATCACCACAACTGCATTAGTATATAAGGAAATTAATGTGTATTTGCCACAAATAACTAGGAAAGTGCTAGGAAATCTTCAAAGACTCTTGATACCCCTTCTTTCCTCTACAGCTGTAGTTACTTTGCAAAATATGCATTAGTATATTTAATTCCACCTTCGTCATTCCAAAAGTGTGTGGGCATGGATGGGAATGGCCTGACACACACTAGGTCTCCCCTGGTACCCAACACTGGCTTGCCCTCCTCATTCCAAGCTTCCACCGCCATGCCCAAGTTACGACTCTGTATCTCGCCCTCGTATACCGGAAGGGTCGAGTTGGAGCCCGTGAAACAGGAAATAAAGTCCGTCCCGCCTGAGAATCGAATAAAACAGGTACCACTACCTGTGAATAATTACCGCCGAACCCAAGCTTTGGCCTTGCATCTCACCCTCGTAAGTAGCATTGGCACAGACCTATTAAACACAAAATGACGTCCTTCCCGCCAAAGCATCAAGAACTGGGTATTCAAGATAAAGAACAGCAATCAGTAATTAGTAAAAAGGAAACAACCAAGTGTAAATGCCTCAAAGTTGTTCTTAAAACAAAACCCAGTTCAAAGTTCATGAACTCTAAGATGCCTGGATACATCGTTTAAACCACAGGAGGTAACAGACAGAGGAGTATAATGGACTGAAGCAGACATTTGAGCTGCATGCAATCAAAAGACCAAACACATCAGTCCATGATGCATCCCATGAGTCAAAAAACATAAAACTCAAAATATTACCACATGAAGATTCCCGAATGAAACCAACTTCATACAAATACTACTGGAAGAAAAGTCGAACAGCATAAGCCGCAAATTTCCTGACGCTAATTCAGTGGATTTCTGAAGTATAGTGTTCAATTAATAGTTTTACAACATCAAGCCATATTCATTGCTACACAAAACTAATGGTGCAAGAGACTATTGCTTAAAATTCAAAGTTCAAACGATTTTCAACTGTTCTCATCCAAAACAGAGGTACGAAGTCTCCCTTGTGTACACTATTGTCTCATTCCAGCCTTGTACATGAGCAGCTCTCAAACCACCTATGCAATCTGAGGCTTGCTGCTGCTGCTGTGTTCAGGCACTTGGAATCAGTGGCAACCATACATGACACTAATATATACCTTCCAGTCTTGAACACCAGCAGCTCTCATTTATGGATGCAATTTCTGGGACTTGCTGCAGTGTTAAGGCCCTGTGAATTACATACATTATCCTCCAGCCTCATAAACCAACAACTCTCTGCCATGTAAGTTACGCAAAATCCGAGGCTTGCTGGTGTTAAGGTATTTTGATTCAAACAGAAACATACATAATACTTACCTATCTTCCAGCCTTGGACACAAGCACCTCTCATTCATGGATGCAATTTGTGAGGCTTCCTGCAGTGTTTAGGCATTTTGAATCTTCGCAACCGTCAATAAAAGTATGGGGAGGCGGGGGAGAAGGAGCGTGCCAGGCACTCAACCTCCCTAAAAAACCTGTCTTGCCACTTCTTCCAGCCTGGTACACCAGAAGCTGTCACATGGGCATTTGCTGCAATGTTCTGGCATTTTATAAGTGGCATACACATCTTCCAGCCTTGTACACCACCAGCCTTCAGTCATGTGAAAAGAGGCTTGCTGCAGTGTTCAGGCATTTTAGATTAAACTGTCACAGTTATAAAAACTTTCAGCCCTGTACACCAGCAGCTGTCATATAAGCAATCTGAGACGGCGCAGTGTTTGTTTAGGCATTCTGAATATGAGTGGGTGTGTATGTCCCAGCCTTGTACACTGGCAGCTCTCAGCCGTGTACAGAATTTCTAAGGCTTGCTTCAGTGTTCAGGCATTCTGAATTAAAAGTGGCAGCCATACATACCAGGATGTGTGCCCGAGTGTGTTGGTCGGGGGAGATGCACTCAACCTCTCCCTCCTGAAGCTGGCTCGCCACTGACAGTCCAAGGAATGGCGGGCAGCTGGCGCCTGGCGGACTGGCTCGTTTTCGTTTTTGAAGGCTCCAACATGCTTGCATGCGTCAGCCTTGGTCACCTAATGGCGGCTCTCCACGCTGCTCGATCCCTGGCAGCCTCCCTGTTCAGTCCCTTAGCCCTTAAGTCACACTTAATGACCCTGTCCCATGTCTTTCTCGGTCTACCCCTCCATCAATATTAACACCTCTCACCCTCTGTACCCAATATCATCCCCCATCCTCTCCACATGTCCAAACCACCTCAGCCTACCTCTCCTCATCACAACACCAATACACTCCAGTCCCATCCTACCTCTCAACTCTTCCATTGTAAACCCAGCTCCCCCAGGCCTTGCACGAAGGGATGCACTGCACATCCACCTAATCATTGTCATTTCTGTACGTTCAAACCTGCGAATATCCTCTTCCTTTACTGCCCAGGTCTCACTACCAAACAGCATCACACTCCTAACACATGCTGCATACAAAGACCCCTTAGCATGTAAGGAGAGTCCTCTCAATGTCAGGAGAGGCAACAGCTCCCTGAACTTCTTCCAACCACTTCTCACCCTAGCAATCGAGCTAACTCCAGCCCCACCTCCGGCACATAACATGTCTCCCAAATAACGAAACTCCTCCACACACTCAAGACTCTCACCTGCAAGTTCAACCCTCTCACGCCTAACAATCTCCACCTGCTCTCCCCGACAAGCCGCACACATGAAATCAGCATCATCTCACAGTCTACCTCTAATACCACTACATCTCTTGTGCACCCATTTATCACAAACACTACACAAGATGGAATTACTTCCCACACCCTTGTGGCAAACTGCACATGGCCACTCTCCCTCTCCTCTGATTGTACCGCCACCAACCCTAGATATCATCACTTTTGTTTTATCTGCATTTACCCTTCCACCCTTGTACCCCATACCATCTCTCCACTTCTTAAATCTTTCCTCCGCCTTCTTTTCATTCTCTGCAATCAACACCAAATCATCAGCATACAACATTTCCCATGGGACCAGTGTAGCGTTATAATCTGTCCCCCTATCCCGATCTGTCCGCCCCCTACGGCACATGCGCGGGGAGTTGCCGGATACCACCAGAAATATGCCATTTGTACTTGGCTCTCTGTAGGGGTAACATGGTCGAAGCCTCTCGTCCTTTGTTTACCCCCTTACCCTCAAGCTGTGTCACAATACCTGTTCCTCGTTAGCTGCAGACATAAATACGTGTCAGAAGGATATAGATATGGTGTACAAGGTCGTTGAGTCCTGGGGTTTATGTTTCAACCTTGACAAGTGCACCGTACTGCGATGTCAGAGAGGCCCAGTTGACTGGAACTCTATTGGCACACTTCAGCACTATCACATGAACAACACCAGTCTCTCTGTAGAAACTATACACAAAGACTTAGGTATCTTGGTTGACAGTTCACTGAAATTCCACTCTCACATAAGAAATACCGTAAAAAAGGCAGCAGGCCGAGCTTTTATGTTGACTTTGTTCAAATCCCACATCAGACCTATCCTGGAGCTTGGCTACCACTGTATGGAATACAGGCTACCACGGAGATATGAAGCTCCTGGAGTCTGTACAGCGCAGATGGACGAAGCAAATCAATGGCCTGTCCGAACTCAGTTATGCTGACCGTTTGAAAAACCTGGACCTGTATTCTGTAAAAGGGAGACTGATCAGAGCTGACCTTATTAAATACTGGAAAATCTTTCATCACCAATCCCCAATCACACTGCCCAAACTTTTTTCTCTTCCTTCATTAACTCACACCAGGGGTCATAGATTCAAGGTGGCCAAGCCCCAAATTTCATCCGAGTGTAGACGCAGGTTCTTCAGTATCAGATGTCTGATAATACTGTTAGCGCCGACTCAGTTACTTAATTTAAAAAGTCCCTCCACTCACAACTAGGTCACATCTTGTTTGATTATATTGAATAACTACGATTCATAATTCGAAGTCCTTCAAGTAGTTTATCAACCCTGCATATGGCACAAAACTCAGCCCCTACTCAATAGTATGTTCAGATGATGATGTGTATAGGGAATGGGGCTGGCATGCCAGCAGGTATGGGCTGCCCTGCTTCTTAAAAAAGAAGATTCCTACCGAGCCATACTGTTAAATAGTAATGGGGTAGCCAACCAGGTGAGTAAACCCTGTCACTTGCCATTTGACTCTTTTTTTTTTTTAATGCAAGGAAGAAGGAACCAAAGGCCAGGGCCCGCATACTGTTCCTTCCAAGAAAAAGTAAAAACAATACAAAAGAGAGCCAAATTCATGATCCATTCATTCTGAGATGCCTGGACACACTGTGTTTGAAAGATTGGAGATCATAGGAGGTAGGGAATACAGACAGAGGGAGACAGTTCCAGAGTTGACCAGTTGCATAAATGAAGGACTGGGAGTAACGGTTAACTCTTGCATTAGAGAGTTGGACAGAAAAGGGATGAGAGTTTGTTGCTAGAAGGGTACTACGTGTCCGTCGTAGAGGTGGAGGGATGCAAGCAGACAGTTCAGAGGAACAGTGACCATTGAAGTAGCAATAGAAGAGAGATAAAGAAGCAACAGTGCGGCGAAGAGACAAAGGTTGAAGGGAATCAGTAAGAGGGGGAGAGTTAATGAGACGAAAAGCCTTTGACTCCACCCTATTGAGAAGAACTGCATGTGGGGAGCCTCCCCAAACATGAGAGTTGTACTCCATACACGGGCAAATAAAACTGCCCTCCCCACCCCCCACATATCTCTCCAATCCATCCCTCCGTCTAATTCTCAGCCTCCCTCTCCATCTTTCACCCTCCACCTTGCTAACATACACTCTCTAGTAAGTTGATCATTCTCTATCCTCTCCACATGACCAAACCACCTCAATGTATTTATCCAAACTTTCTCAATCACATCCACATCAATGCCACAATGCTCCTTCAATCTGTCTCTCCATTTTACCTCCACATGCTCCTTTAAAAGTACCAGTAATTCATCTCCACTGCTGTAACTTGTGATTTTTGTCCTTCCAAGAAGTACCAAGCTTCACTTCCCTATGCTAGGAGAAGGGATCGCAATACTGTCATGCAATGACTATAACTTCCACACTCACGTCTCTATTTCTTATTACAGTGTTCTGAGGGCTCCAGCAATGTTGTACACTTTCAAGTGCTTCAACCTCCAAACTTCCATCCTTACTCAGCACAGCCCAAATACTTAAATGCATTCACATTTTACATTTCCTCACCGTCCAGCCTCACTGTACATTCCATAACTTCATTCCTCTCAAAAGCCAGTTTTGTCTGAAAACAACAAAACTGGAAGCTTCCAAACCCTGCCCTCACTCACCATGGCCACTCCAACATATAACTTACAGTATATGGTGCCCTACCTTGGGGGCAGCATATATTGTAATATCTTCCCTTTTCCTAGTAGCTACTTTTCCACCAAGCATCTCAGAACAAATATCTGATCTAAACAACCTCTCCCTTTCCTAACCTTCTTTGTTCTTGAACTAAATCCTGTTATTTCCCTAACCCAATCATTAAATATCCTACCATATATTTTTCCTATTAAACTCAAAAGACAAATGCCTCTATGATTACATACACTTCTTTCTCTCTTTTCCCTTTCCCTTTATGTAAGGGAGCAATTAGCCTATACCAAACCTCCAGTCCTCTACCTTCCTCCCAAGCCAGTCTACACATCTTCCATATCCATTCCACCACTATCTCTCCTCCACATTTCAGCATTTTGCCACACACTCCAACAATACCTGGGGCTTTTCCCATTTTGATTTCTTCATTGCTTCAACCACCTTCACCCTGGTAAGCCCTTCTTCCATCCTCAATACTCTTCTTCTCCCAGCCATTCCCTACCCAAGCCTAACACTGCCAGAATTTTATCACACAGTTTCTCCACATCTACTGTAGGTCCATTAGGCTACATCAGTAAAGGGTATTCATCAAGTTCCACCCCATCATTATATATACAGTAAACCTTGCATAAGCCGAACTTTTAGAAGCCGGAATCTTCAGTTAGCCGAACTCAGGCCGAGACCACATATGAAAGTAGGCCGAAATGCGAAAGTAGGGGGAGAAATGGCGCCAAGCGGATTCGTGGCGCCAGTCTGCTGCTTGCTTTTGGAGACGGTAGTTGCGCCATTCTTACTGTCATTTAGTGCTGAACAGTGCTCTCCTTTTGCCTTCTGCCTTGCCATGGAAGGTTCATAGCTTAAAAGAAATGATACTGGCACCTCTAGTCGTAAAGGAATGAAGCTAAAAAAAAAAAAAAAAATGTGTGCGTGTGACAGTGTAGTGATCATGATTAAAGTTCAGTACTATTATTACTGAAAGTGTCACATTGCAGTCTATTACAGGGATTACATTTAAGTTTAGTTCTTAATATAGAGTGAAATAAATACTGGGTACTGTTTAGAATTTACGTTAAAGTATGAACTAACCCACCT
>JAGKTI010024762.1:0-14244 GCA_018397915.1 Birgus latro | reverse complement strand
CCTATCAAAAGAAGAGTGATATGGTGTTGCATTGTTTAACGAACAGACAATAAAAACAATATGTTGCTATGAGAGACGATTCTGTGATATAATGTGAAAAAAAGAGACTTTTGATTGGAGATAAGTTAAAGTACGTCAGTGCAGTAATACAACAAGACAAAACAGGGAGAAATATGCAAAGGAAGTAAAGAGTACAGTAGCTCAGGGAAAAAAAGGGCATGGTACAAAACAGACTGAGACACAACAGGTATGATGATGGAATCTGCAAGAGAAGTGCATGAAAGTTTGTGAGTACCCACATCATTGTACGGGTGTGAGACTCTGGTATGGCATGAGTAAAGTTTTAGCATAAAAGTAGTGGATGTGGGATTATGGTGGATATCTGGAGAAAGAAGATTGGAGATGATCAAAAACTGTGATTTGCAAACTATGTGGAGAAAGCAAGTCTTTTGATAATAGGATGCAAGAGTGTACTTATACTGTATGGCCATATAGAGAGAATGGATACCAAATATCGATATGGTAGCGAAACCAATATTTGTGAGTGAGCTTGATGAAAGGTGTGTGGCTGGCCAAGGATAGACACAGTAACAAAAATATGAAAAATGAGACTTGGGAACTGCTGGGAACTCAAGTCTTTCGATGAAGTACGAGTAAGAACATGTACACAAAAGGCCATGTACACAGGGGTTTGACGTTGTTTTTAACCCGATAGTCTGCGGCATGACTACCGGGCAGATCTAAGTGAATTGCACCCAGAAAGAAAAATAGATGTGATATGGTTAGACCTTCGAGGCAAAGTAGGGTCTTGAACGTTGTGTTAGCGATACTGTGCCCCGTTTCACTGTTTCACTGAGTATGCTGTTCATATGCATCTCCCACAGCTGTACACTTGGCTTGATTCTGCTTCCTGCCTCACCCCATTTGTAGGTGGAAAAAGGCTCAGGATGATGATGATGATAATTTTAAAGTATCAAGGCAAATAAGATTGTGATTCATGTAACGCGACTCACTCAAACCCGTTCCCCTCTCTCATACATACAAGACACCATCACGAGGCTCCAGTAATTAATTAGAAAACTGGAAAGTCTTTCTACTAACGTTCATCCACTCCACAAACCCCTCTCGGCTTTACAAAACAACAATATCACTAAATCATAAACCAACACAAGGCTCCTTGGAGTGGCATATGACTCACCATCAAAGTACCACATACATGACATTAAGAAGCTGTGCACCCCGACACTCAACGCACTCAGAGCAATTACAGGTACAGATACAAAAAACAAAAACACTCTCCCTTCTGAACAAACAATATATTACACAAGTGATGTCTAGTTCCTCTCCATCGTGGGCCCCATCCTATCTAACACAAAACAATACCTTACACCCCATACGGAACAATGTTCATACGCCATCACTGGTAACATCATTACCTTTTACACAGCTCACCTACACACTGAAACTCAAGTCCTCCATGTTAGAGAATATATTAACATGAGAGGCACACATTTCTATGCGACAGTCTGCGCTAAAACGCAACACGCCTGTCCTGTAGTTATACGACAAGGCCCCACAACACAGCTAAGCATATAAAACAATCAAGTCACCACACAGATGTTACCAGATCCTTTTCAGCAACAACCTATCCTCAGACATTCCAACACTAGTGATGAAGAGAACCTACACACTCATTCAACGTGCATGGCAGTACAACACCCCTTTCAGAACACTATACTATATTTCATGTCCCCCCCTCTCCTCTCGACATACACCCATCAGAGGTACCCTTATATAGAACCGTTCAAGCTCACCTGCCTAGGCTTAAATCAGAACATTACCCAGTCCTCCTCAGTTACCATTTTAGATATGGGTTGGGTGGAATCATAGACGACAGGTGGCCCGCTTGCAGAAAAGGCTGATACAGCATAACTCGGATAATGCAGCACTACACAACAGATGCCACAACAAGACGCAGCCAAAACATCAATGGTGTGGGGAACCTATGGGACGACCTCACTAAGGCAGTTGTCTATTTACGTTCAACGGGTCCATTAATCCAGGCAGACCGTGTTCAGCTACAACAGCAGCATTTTATCATAAGTCAGCATCCCATACCCAACACTGTGACATATTTCTCTACCGAACTTTACTGAAGGTAACATTTAAAATAAGTGATAATGGTGTCATCCCTTCAGAACTATTACTTTATAATTACACATAAAAGTGTATTCAGGTTCTGAATATCTTAGCTGTTAGTCACCGAGTCTTCTACACACAACTTTGTCGGGAGTTCACTAAAATAATGCATGTCACAGCTTTTTCATACAGCAAGTGTAGTCAGGAACCAGTGATCCTCAAAATATTCCATTCTTAATCTGACGAAGCTGTTAGTTCCCTTCCAGTCAATACGAGATGAAGAACTACAGTACAGTGGGCTGAGAAATACATATACATACGGCAGGCAATTCAGGCAGACCCAATTTATGACAATGAATTCTAGCAAAAAACAGTGACGGGATCGTGGGCTTGTAGTAAACCAAGTAACTATGTGATGGTTAAGCAACAGGTACTATGCTAAAAGTGACAGGTATATTGCTTCGTTTGTCCTTCCTGTTCTAACTTACGAATCACGAACCTGGAGTCAAACAAATCCTTGGACCGTAAACGTAAGCGTGCTCGGAGAGAAATGGAAAAATTATGCAGTCACACGGACAGACAAAAAGAGAGCGCCTCTGAATAAGAAAACAAACAAAAGTTAAGAATACAATCACAACAGTACAAAACATAAGTTGATGCAGCCAGGTCACGTCCTTCATACACCAGGTAACAGATGGAGAACCAGTGTAACAGGTAACACTGAGAGGGAGAGAGGGGAAGGCTGGCACAAAAACAGGTAAGATTTGGAGACTTTCTGGGATTGGATAGGGATGGATAAAAGCCAAGAGATTAGAAGGGAGAAGATGAGTGAGGCCTCGGTCATGTTACGAGCTAACTAGGACTGGTGGTGGTGATGATGATAATCCTCCATACATCCATTCATCATCCATTCCTATGTTGCCCCATGAGCAGCATAGGAACCTGGGGCTAGGCAAGTTGGTCCTGACATTTAAGATGAGAGTGACCAGCCTCACCCATCCCTCAGTGGCATTACATGAGCAATAAACCTCAACCATCCCTTGGATAAAGCACTACACAGGCTCAATCCGACTGGAATGCTAAAATTACCCACTGAACCACCAAGTGCCATAATTTGGTTATATGGCTACCACCCAGGGTAGAAAATGGTTTTCTAGTGTCCAGGAAACCATTTGGCTTGTCACTCAGTGTAGAGTCACTCATAGGCAGAAGGAAGAGGAAAGAATGAAGGAGAGAAAGACAAGAGGTAGTGTAAGGTCACCCATAGGCACAAGGAAGAGGAAAGAATGAAGGAAAGAATTACAAAAGAGGAAGGAAGGAAGTGAGGAAAGGGCAGACGCCCAAAACAGCACTACATCGAGTGAGTGGATGGTGAGCGCCCCCACCTACCACCGATACATCAAATAAAATCTTTTTCAATAACATTTTTTCCTATTCTACGTTAACTGGAAGTACCTCTAAATTGTACAGTTCCACCACCTTAAATTAGCGTACATTTTCGTCCTTTTATAGCTTATTTCCCGTACTTCAGTGGCAGAACACACATTTTTTCCTGACTACCATCATACTTAAATGTTAATCTCTTGTTACAGCTCAACATTCAAGATCGAAAGAGGGAAGATATATGCCTAGTTAAAATAAGAGTTTGGTCACCAGCAAGGCAGTTTCGAAATCTGGATCAAGGAGTAAGACTGAGAAAGGAAGACATGTAGTGATCTTTTCATAGCTAAGCCTTATCAACCTAAGCCAACAAGGTGATGTGTGGCATAATTCCTCCCTTGTGGACCTGATATTGTGGTGCACCATCCACAAACTCTCTCTCTAATTGCACTACAGTGGTTTGTTCTAACACTGCTTTGCTGCTTGACTTTGGAATTAATTACATTCATGAGTAGAAAGAAATCTGGAAACTTGTTTATTTGATGCTATGAGACATTCTGAGACAGATTGATTATTACATTATTTTACATAGGTGTAACACAGCTGTCAAGCCGGGAACACACTGGGGCAGTTGGTTGTTGCTGTATATACACACACACACACCATCACTCATCACAATCTCATTACAGCTCTTTAGTTAAAAATCACCAAGCTTGCAATGAATCAAAACGAAACACAAGATTCACAGGTGAATAAAGCTTACAACATCGTCACTACATTCATCCCAACTTCTCACGTTCTTCACGAAACAGCAGCAAGACCATGGGACACTAGCATGGTGTTTAAATAATCCCAACTGTTAAATATTATAGTAACATTACCTTGCAAAGAAATCTTGGAAGTGAGCAGGTCCAATTATGTTCTCTCCCATTCTTTGCTTTTCTGGGGAATATCATTTATCATCTGAGAATGAAAAATGATCCAGGTTCATGGTGAATGAGACTATTTTCTCTGTTCCACTTTGTTCAGTTGGTTTCGGTCAATACAAGCACAACTTGAGTATTATAATTGTCAATATTTATATATATATATCCTGCACAAGAGAACAATGTCTCACCAAGATTTGTTTGCTGTTCTGGCACATCTTGACAACTACACACTGCACATAGCCGAAGATTATTGCACGTCCAAATTAATATTGTCCAATCATTGTTCCAGTTGACAAAACTTAGCAGCCAGTCCACATTTGTGCCACTTATACCAATAAACCCGCTTTAAGTTTGTGAAGACCTGGGCCAGGAATCAAATAAGTTATTCTTCCTCACGTGATTCCATGTCAGGGGGAAGACCATAGTAATTATACCAGCAGCTTCTGCCATAAGCTGGCCACCTGACTCTGCAAGGGTTCAAATTGTAGTGTGGAAACTCCATCAACTGGAGTTTTTTGTGGATTACAGGATGACTAAATGTGCATGGTACTGGTAGTTCTTCTTAAAAACATTAGTCTAAGGAGAATTACCAGGTCATTTAATTGTGGCAAAAGTCCATATGTAATATAAAATTACGAAGAAAGCAATGGGCCCAAATATAAACAATACAACTCAAAGACTGACTAGTTCTAAATAAGAGGTGAGGCACAAAGCCGTATTTTTGAGAGTCTAGAAGCAAAGAGGGACTACCATGCCTCACTAATGCAAAAAGCACAGTTGGAACAGATGTGCAGACAAAAGTAATAGATCTCAGAACATCAGTAGGTGAACAAGAAATAGGCTTAGAACAAATAACCTCAACATCACAACAACTAGACTGTGTCTTAACCTTATTGATATTGAGCACACAACTTATAATAGTGTTATTGGTGATCTCATAACCAATGAGCACCATGATACCAGGTAATATATTTAAGCATGCATTGGTAATGCTTGTCTCTCACTGTCATGAGTGGTTTCAAATTTACACTTGCTATAGGAGCGTATCTTACAACTGTTTGCTGATGTCATACCATTGTACAAAAAATATTTTCATAAATATATTAAAGTAGCATAAATTACCGTTTTTCTAGTGGGTGTTTGGGCATTACTTTTCACCAACACAACACACAGGTCCTCCCACACAACACTTCTCAACACACTCGCTGCACCTGTAACAACCATCATTGTTTTCAGAAGCTCTTGAGTATAGGCATTCTGTCAACAAAGTACGGTAAGCTTAGCACGATAAAATACTGATTGCCTTTGCATAACCACAGCTGGTAGCCGCACCACTCATGTTAGCACCGGTGAGAAGCCTTGGATCAGAGGCTATGGTATCTATAGTCATGTACCAGTTCATCCACATATAAAATATAGCTATACGTCTTCTCTCCTCGTACCACCTTTATTATGACGCTTCAAAACAATAGATATCAAATCGATAACAACTTAGTCTACTACTCTTTTCCAAATATCTTTTCATATCTGCCATAAAGCTATAGAATTTCTTAAAATACGAGATTTTTCCCCCTTATAAATACTGTAGCTATTTGATTTCTTAAAGTAAGACTCTCATCACAACAATCACTTATATTCCATCCTGGGTAGTGATGTACTGAATGTGCCTCTGTCAATTTTTCTCCACTACTGAAAATTAACCCGTTCACTGCCATGGCGATATTATAACCCATTCATTCCGGGTACGTCTTTGTCATTTCATTCTTGCAATCTCCAAGCAATTGTAAATAGCACTGAGGAGAATTTTTAATGTATAATTTTTAAAACTGTGTGATGGCGGCAAAAACAAAGTAAAGGGTATGTAACAGGTGAGAGGAGGTTAATTTTATTCTTGCTCCTCCAAGACTATTTTATTCGGTTGATTAAAACTCTCTCGGACTGAAGGGGTTGATCATGGCTCAACCTAACCTCTCTAGTTCGAAAGATCTCTCCCGGGCTCAATAAAATCGCTGAACACTGGTTATAACAAAATGGAAAAGACGTCCTCTGGGTGAAGGGGTTAATGAGACAGAGGCAGATGTAAACTTATGGTTGTATTCAGGTGAGCTTAGGCTTTCTAGCACCTATTCCTTAGCAATTTATTTTCCACATAATACCTCAATATCCCTTTTATGAACTGAGGATGGTGTGCTGGGAGTGAGATTTTGTATAAGAAGTACCAGACATGCAAACCGGTAGGCTGAGATGGTTATGTGTTGACAGTAGGCAGGAGAATGGCTGGCTAAAGAGGATCACAGGTGTGAATGTGGATGGAAGAGTGCCCATAGGCAGAACAAGGAAGACACCAGGTGAGATCTTGCAGAGTGTTCTCAGGGCTAAGGGATGGGGCAGAAAATGGCTCAAGAATATGAGACATGGAGAGCTGCCACTGGGTGAAAGAACCTGTGCATGCCAGCACGACCAATGGTCTGTAAAGACAAACGTCAGAGACATCTTTTTTTATAGCAACAAAGACTGTTTAAGTTACATACAAGAGAATATTGAAGTCCTCTATCCAAAAATAAGTGATAAGGAAGAAGTGCTAGGGGACCTTTCAAAGCCCACAAGAATACAAGCCTATGGGTGTCGTCCCATCCACACTCAGTACTGCACGTGAGGAGCTGGTGGTGTGAGGATACTCGTACGGTGGGGATGTCGTCCTGTCCACATGCTCAGCACATGGAAATATAGATATAGGAGGGTGTAGTTCCATCCACACGCTCAGTATATACATCAGCAGCTGGTTGTGTCAGGATGTGGTGGGGTGTGTTGTCCTGTCCACACACTCAGTACATGAGGATGTGGTGAGGTAAACTGTCCACACACAGTACATCAGAAGAATACGGCCTAGAGGTCTGGTGCCGTCCACACACTCAGTACATGAGCAGCTCGTGGTGTGAGGATGCAGTGGGGGTGGGTGCACGCGAGTCCTCAGCACCACCCCCAGAGCCACTGAGGCCACATGGGGGGTGGTGCTGGGCGTAGTCTCAGACCACTGTCTCTGTGCGTAATGACGTGCGGCTCAGGTGGTGGGCCTGGCACGCTCCCAGCACCGGCGACAGATTACGATCACCCTGCAGAGGACAAAGACAGTTAGTCATCATCATCATCATCATCATCATCATTATCACCATCATAAGCATTATCTTGTCCTTAAAAGAGGCTAAATCCATAAGACTACTCAACAAAGAGAAATTCAAGCAGTTGGAAGTCAATCCTCTTATCCCAACACCTTGAAGAGGACAATGTATTAAGACCCCTTTACGAGTATATACTATCTTTTGTGGCACTCTTTGTTACTAAAGGTACAGTATCTTTAAAAAAAATCCTATTAAGGTTCCAATGTTATCTTTAAACCTAATTAGCCAGTTCCCACAATTATAGTACCAGCTGTGTGGGGTAAGCTGTGATACCCGGCACACATCCCCACCTATACTGAGGCTGCCTGTATGAGATTGGCTGTAACCACTTCCAAAGAGTTAATCCTTTCAGACCGAGGACGTCTTATCTCGTTCTTGGTACCATCAAACAATTTTATCAAACCTGGGGTTAGGAGGAATTTAGGAGTGCACTGTCTAAGGTGTCATAAACCCCTTAAATCTGGGCTATGTCCTTTTTGCTTAGTGTTGGTGCTACCAGGCAATTTTATTCAACTTAAGAAACGCTTCCTGTAGTCTAAGGGATCTAATAAGGCTCTATGTAACCCACACAGTTAACTCAGTCTATCCTAAATTGAATTAAAACATTAAGAGATGGCAAGAACGAAATATAAAAAGACATCTTAATATCTGAAATGTATCGAACTTGCATGAACATTTTTCTATAACGCATTACAAGTTTACAGCTTAAATCAACACTAATTTTAATCCTCATCCACGATACTGTTTTCAAATGTGTATTTTAAAACATATTTCATGAGGTATTTCAAGGGGTTATGTGATTTACGACCACACATACACACACCGTATTACGAAATCAACTTTAAAAAGATTTTCTGTCGTAACATTGTTTTTGGAATCAGCTCTAGCAATGAAATATCGGAGATTCAGCCTATAATTTTACATTAACATTTAGTTATGTTTTGATAGCGAAATCGCCATGGAAAAACACCCCATTTCTGGCTTTAATCATCTCATCAATAACAAAGTCTTTATCATTTCATTTTCGTCGACACGGCAGGTTGGCAGCGGAGATTGCAGAATTTAGTACTGCACGTTTAATGAATGCTACGGCGCCTCGCTTTACACCAGCACTCGCGTACCGTTGGAAATCACGTTGCTTAAACAAACCCTGAGCTATATTATCGCATTCACTCTGACGTGTGTGTCGGGGGTGGGGGTATGTGTGATAATGTATTTCTTCCCAGCATATTTTTCGCTGTTTAGCTATCATTATGAAGAAATATATCAGAGGAAAACTGCGATGATATGGCACCCGCTCGCTCGTCACGCATTCACAAAACGCACTTTACTAGTATTAATCACTCAGGAAGAGGAGTTACGAATTTTAAGCCAACAAGAATCTGGCCATTACACGTGAATAACATCTCAGCTATACCCCCAAGGGTTTGAACCAGGAACTGCAATATGTATGTATGTATCGCCAGAGAATGTGATTAATTTTGTAATGGTCACTGAGAGCATTATGAAAGTACTGTACAGTCTAATCAGTATCAATGAAGTACTGTATGTTTAACTGGTTTTGTGTATGCAGACATGAAAATCGCATTAATGTTCACAGTAATTTCATAATGTACAGATCTGTGGGTAAGTAGTGAGAGAATAGCACTGATGAAGAAGGTATACAGGTAGTGAAAGGGTGGATGGGTTAAAAGGAAAGGTAGGAAGTGATGGATGTATAAACGTGTTTTAAAATACTGCAGGAATTTACACACATAGCTTTCATGTACTATAATTCCTATTCATATATGCAAACTCTGAATAATTTACGTATGTATGGGTGTCCTCTAAGGTAGACAACACTATATACAAAACAGTATCCATCAAAGATTGCCAACATTTCCAAGGGAATACAGAATGTCTCGATACAACTACATCACTTCCAGCAAAAAGAGTAAACTATAAAAGTCTAAGGATTCGCTTTGCTCCATTTCACTATATACGTGATCGTCTATCCGAAGTGACGCCAATATACTTGAATGGAGGGCCTGCCGAGATGCACAGAAGTCCCCCAGCTTCTCCATACCTCCGAAAAGAACTTGGTGGCCTGCAGCATTAGTTTCCTGCCGTTCACTGTGTTTAGGTTCAGACGAGACTGCGGTTGTAACTACTAGTCTACAACCAAAAATGTTCTTGTATGGTTTGACATTTAACTCCATAAAACCCTTTAAATGGTCTAAATAAAAAAAAAAAGAGAAGGATGTTGTTGTTGCTGAGTGACCCTGGTTTGTCTGGCCAAGCAGACCCATCAACCACAGGCAAGAAGCTGCCGCTGCAGGGTCGTCCCGTGCAGTAAACCGATGCTCCCTTGCGGCAGACAGCCCCCCACCAAAGTGAGACGCTAGGAAGAGTGTGAAGTTTGGTTCCCGGATGGACACTACATTTGCGTTTCTCCACTCAGTTAACAGAGGCCCCATAGTAGGTGCACCACCACCCCATTATTTGGGGTTACAAAAACCATTAAGTTTGTCACCCAGTGTAAAGCCACCTGAAGTGAAAAGATTTATAAAACGTTACAGGAAGGCTGGGAGAAACAGGAAAAGTGGAGGACAGACACAGAAAAAGAATAATGAAGGTAAATGACGAAGCGGGCTGAAATACATGAGTGGATGATGGTCGCCACCGCTAACCACCCTGAGAAAAATGTCTATAGGTGTTTGTCCTAGAATCATTTGTACCAAGTTTAAAGTGAATTAGTGAAGAAACGTTGAAATGGCACCAAACTGTACAGTGCTTGGAAGAAAGAATCAGCAGAAATAAAATACCATATGAAGGACACTGTAATCAATGGCACTGATTCTACCTAACCTCATCCACCAAAAGACGTGTTTTATCTATTTATTCCTTCTGTCCCTAGATAACTATATTCAGATTAAGAGTGACTTTTTTTCCATCCTGGATGAGTCAGATACAGCAATCGTTACTTCCTTTTACATGAAAATTTTCCTTCTACATGAAAATTATCTTGGCAAGTCGAATAAAACAATCTAAATATAACCATTCAGAGACACTAAGACTGGAATATAAATTGGGCCACCTGGTTGAAGAGGTTTAAAACCATAGCAAGTCGCAATCACTTTAATGACTGTATTATTGTTCATAAGTCATTGAATTTTGAATTAGAGTGAACCAGGAATAAAATTCCAGTCATCATAATCATCCTGAGAGTGTACACCACTGGATGATTTTTTTTTTCCCCGTAAATCTCTGTTTTGACCTAATGACTCATAGCCTAAACCTATCTCATTCACGTCCTCCATATGTGCAGATTTCACCTTTCCATCTTAATTTCTGTCTGCCTTCTCCGTTTCTGATTGGCGCTGCAGCAATCTGTTTCGCCATTTGTGTATGCACTGCTGTGAACGTTCAATTGGTATAGTGTATAACGTGATGCTAACCCATTCAGTACATTTTTTTCAAGCAAACTCTGGGTGATTATACTCATCTTTGAAAAAAAACACACACACAATGATTGCGCTCCTGCCGTATTCATCAAATATTTAATTCAAAAGGTCTCTCTTAAACTGACGAATTATATAATAGCAGGAAAAGTAAACAAAAATAAGGCATTACTTTAGTGAATACGTAGTATTATGGTAGTGTGGCACGTCTTGGATTATCTCCATATGTAGGCTGGTTAAGACTCAGATTCGTCCTTTAAGTGAAACTGGATGTTTTGCAGCACCTTATCCATGACCATTTATTTTGTGTATTACACCTTAACATCCTCTTGTATGCTGCTTGTATACTTTCCATACTAACACAGTTCATCAATACCATACACGAGTGTACTGACGTGTGATGTGCAGAAAAAACTGCAGAGAAAGATGAGTTACCAAATTTCCAAAACCACTTAGAGTATGACCCTCAGACAGAGAGAAGTCCTAACCAGTGATGTGTGTATAAAGGAAACGAAGAAAGATCAGAAGCAGCAATGTACGGTAGATAAAATAAAGAGATGAAGTTGTGGAGGCCCAGGCGATGTGAATGAGGGCAAAGGATGGAGTGCAGAAGGGCCAGGTGGAGTAAAGGAAGACAGGGAGCAGCAAAAAGAAGTGAAACAAGATGAGCAGAGAGAAAAGTGGAGTGATGAAAAATTAAGTGGAGCGAAGAAGAATTAAGACGTGAAGGATGGTTCAGAGGAGTGAAGAAGAAACAAGAGGAATGAAGGTCAGTTAGTTATGCAAGGTTAGGTGGAACATGGGGAAATTATAGGAAGGTAAGAGTAAAGGATGGTAAGATGGACTGGAGGAAAGGTGAGAGTAGCAAAGGAAGGTTAGAGAGGCCAGGTTAGAGAGGCCAGGTTAGGTGAAGCACTGGGAATTTAAATGGAGTGAAGGATGTTACGGTAAAGCGAGGGAGCGATAAGTGGTGTGAAGGAAGGGTCAGAAGGATTAAAGACAGGAAAGGTGGAGTTCCAGTAAAGAAGATTAATGGGGGAGCAGAAGAAGGACTAGTGGCATGAAGGAAGGTAAGATGAAATGAAGGAAAAATAGGATCAATGACCAACTGCTCATTTTAGAGAAGGGCAGGTTAATCAAAACTGGGCCTGGTTAAGTGGTTGAGGGCTGGTTAGGTTAGGTTATTTAGATTAGGTGAAAATAGGTTGTCAGGTCAGAGTTATGGGAAGTCAGATTAGGTTAGGTTAGGGTTAAGGGTATGGAAGTAGGCTAAGTTGTATTTGGCTGGCTTCAATTAGGTTTGGATATTCAGAGGTTAGGTTAGCATATAGGTCTAGTCAGGTAATGTTAGGTTAGTTTTCATTAGATTAAGTTAGTTTGGGTTAGGTTAAGTTAGACTAGGCTATGCTAGGCTAAACTGCTGAGTCAGGTAAACTTAATCATGAAAGGTTAGATTAAGTTAGGTTACAGTATGTTTAATCAAGACAGATGTGTTATAAGGAAGGGTTCGGTTAGATTAGAGTAAGGCAGATCAGGACAGGTTAGATTAGGGTTTCGTTAGACTACGTTAAATTAAGTCAGGGGGAGTATTATGTGAGAGGGTTAGGTTAGGGTTCGGGTATGGGATATGGGTGAGGGTCAACATGATGTACGTTAATACCGCTGTGGCCTACACTGTCGACTGAGGCGAAGCGCGCACCACGCTCACACACGTGGACGGGCATGGCCATGGCACGGAGCTGGCGCTGCTTGACTGTCTTGCGGTGACACCAGATGCACACCACAATCACCACCACTGAAGAGATGCCCAGACCAACGCCCACCAGCAGTAATACGTTCACTACTGGCGCTTTCAGACCTGGAATAGGGTTGTCGTTGTCACCACTTTCTGGTAGTCTTCAGTTTATTGTCTGTCTTTCTATACCCAGAGGCCTTCATCCTGGAAGAGGTGGCCACTAAGTAATCCTGTCCTTTAAACACACCACTTTCTCGATCCCATCCCTGCATCTCAAAAAGTTGGTGGTACCTGGTTTGGACCTAGGTATTAGTTTTGCTGTAGTAGACGGATATATATAAAGCTATGCTCTTTACCAAACAGTTGGTTGTTCATTAATTACCTCTTCAGCTGCAAATGACATACCTTACACTGTTAGATAATACTACTATGTTGCACAGAAACCTTGGACACCAAAATGCAGAATGCTACCATGCTGAACATCCTTTATGAGGACAGTATAAAAAATGTATTACACTCCACCATTCGAGAGAGAATTCTATTGTCTTTACATAAATCTAGTGCAGTTAAAACCTCCACCCATTTTAACAACAACCCAAGCTTTACAGTTAGTGATAATGCCTACCTAAACTCTTATCTAATGCTGGTACCTACTCTATCTTCAACTGAAGTTTGCACCTGATTTTTTTACATGTAAAACTTCTACCCATCTCTCTATAGCCAGACAATTAATGCCGGACGGGGTGGCCATGAACGGATCACTGTTGTGTCACCTTGTCCTCTGCCACTGCAGGGCTGTCCTCCCTCTAGGCTATTCCTTCATTCAAATACCTCTCCACCCCATCCCTTCACCTCATCCCTCAAACTTCCTACCCTCTTCTCACCATTCATCTCACATGCAGTCTCCTTGTCAGTCTCTAACTCTCTGTTCTCTCCGTTTGGCCAAGCCACCTATGCAGGGTACTTTTAACACGTTTTATCACATCTACATTAGCACCACAACGCTCCCAAACTTCCTCATTTGCCTGTCCCTACACATAACTCTATAAAACCTTCACCTATTTTGTTATCAACTATTTTTTTTTATGGCTGAATAAGTGACAGACAGAAAACTTGAATACACTAATGCAAAACTATTATATCGCTAGCCCTAGGGATAAATACTTACTGCATACTTGATGACCTTAAAATGAGCGTTATTTGCTGACAATACAAAGGAATGTACAAATTATTTAATTTCAGTTAAATCAAAGTCCCACTCACAGTTTTCTTCATCTGACAGGTCGCCATAACCACAGTTTGGAATTCCATTACAGCGCAGGTTTTTAGATATGCAGAAGTTGCTCTTTGAGCACAGGAACTGTTCACACTTTGGGCCTGGAAGAACGAGAGAATATGAGATTGTCTTCAATAATTAACCCACACAGGTATATCTACCTATA
>JAGKTI010024759.1:0-14245 GCA_018397915.1 Birgus latro | reverse complement strand
AATTTCATCCGTGCTAAATGTTCCCAACTCTCCAACTCGAATTCTTCTCGCTCCTTCTGGCACCTTGCCAAAAACCTTTCTAAGAACTTTACCTCATCATCCTTCCCTCCTCTTTTCTACTCTGATGGCTCTGTAGCTATTTCTTCTACTGATAAAGCAGATCTCTTTGCTCAGACTTTCTCCTCTAATTCTACCTGAGACGATTCCGGTGCTGTTCATCCATCACTTCCCCCCCTCAGACTTCCTCATGACTGGCATTAGAATTTCTTCAGCTGAAGTATTTTCTGCCATCACTGGCCTCAATATTAACAAGGCATAAGGGCCTGATGGAGTCCCTCCTGTTGTCCTCAAAAACTGTGCTTTTGTGCGTACACCTTACCTAGGTAAACTCTTTCGCCTTTGTCTCTCAACTTTACCTTTCCTTCTTGCTGGAAGTTTGCTCTCATTCAGCCAGTCCCAAAGAAGGGTGACCATTCCCAACCCTCTAACTATCGTCCAATTGCTTTAACATCCTGTGTCTCAAAAGTTTTTGAATCAGTTCTTAATAGAAAAATTTTAAAGCATCCTTCCTGTCACAACCTTCTTTCTGATCGTCAGTATGGGTTCCGTCAGGGACGCTCCACTGGCGACCTTCTCACCTACCTTTCAGACTCCTGGTCATCCTCCTTTCGGGACTTTGGCGAAAGCTTTGCCATTGCACTTGACATCTCAAAGGCTTTCGATCGAGTCTGGCATAAATCTTTGATTTCCAAACTGCCCTCTTACGGTTTCTATCCTTCTATCTGTTCCTTCATCTCTAGCTTCCTTTCTGGTCGTTCTATAGCTGCTGTTGTAGACGGCCATTGTTCTTCTCCTAGACCTATCAACAGTGGTGTTCCTCAGGGCTCTGTCCTATCACCAACTCTCTTTCTTTTATTCATCAATGACCTTCTAAGCTGTACATCTAACCCTATCCACTCATATGCTGATGTTTCCACCCTTCACCTTTCCATTCGATTTCCGCAACGTCCATCTCGGCAGTTACTTCAGCAAACAAGGGATGAGGCTATGGCACATCTAATGTCTGACTTGGCCCATATCTCTGATTGGGGTAAAAATAATCTTGTTATTTTTAATGCATCAAAAACTCAGTTCTTACACTTATCAACCCGACTAAATCTTCCTCAGGATTACCCACTAATGTTTAATAATGTCCAGCTCAGTCCTGCATCATCCTTGAACATGCTTGGGGTTTCATTCTCTCGGGATTTGTCTTGGAAAGAACATATTACATCTGTTATGAAATCTGCTTCCAAGAGATTAGGTGTGCTGGGCCGACTCCGAACTTTCTTTACCCCTGCACAGATGTTGACCTTGTACACGGGTTTTATTCGCCCGTGTATGGAGTACAACTCTCATGTGTGGGGAGGCTCCCCACATGCAGTTCTTCTCAATAGGGTGGAGTCAAAGGCTTTTTGTCTCATTAACTCTTCTCCTCTTACTGATTCCCTTCAACCTTTGTCTCTTCGCCGCACTATTGCTTCTTTATCTCTCTTCTATCGCTACTTCAATGGTCACTGTTCCTCTGAACTGTCTGCTTGCATCCCTCCACCTCTACGACGGGCACGTAGTACCCGTCTAGCAACAAACTCTCATCCATTTTCTGCCCAACTCTCTAATGCAAGAGTTAACCGTTACTCCCAGTCCTGCATTTATGCAACTAGCCAACTCTGGAACTGTCTTCCTCTGTCTGTATTCCCTGCTTCCTATGATCTCCAATCTTTTAAACGCAGTGTGTCCAGGCATCTCGAAATGATTGGATCTTGAATTTGGCTCTCTTTTGCATTGTTTTTACTTTTTCTTGGAGGGAACAGTATGTGGGCCCTGGCCTTTGGTTCCTTCTTCCTTGCATATATATATATATATATATATATATGTATATTGTTGTAAAATTATAGGGCATAGGCTTCATTTCAATGGATGAAATTAGTGGAAAATTCCAGACCAGTATTGGGTAGCATGGAGTTTCGTGTGTAGCAGGGAGGCGAGAGTGGAGGAGGGAAGGTAGGGAGGGGAGGTTGGGAGGGTGGAGAATAGCTAAGTTGGCAATAGTTGATGAGAGGAACTCTATACAATACATAATAAATAAGGTAGTTCCAGGTAATTCTAAATATGGGACTAGCAATTATTTTTTTTAATATATATTTTGTTGTTGTAAAAGGATAGGGCATAGGCCTCATTTCAGTGGATGAAATCAGTGGAAAATTCCAGGGCAGATATGGGTATCGCGGTGTGTGTTGTTAGCCTGGAGGCGAGAGTAAATGGAGGGAAGGCAGAGAAGGGATAGGACATAAGGAAATATTAGCTAGACAAAAAAATAACGATGGGAGGAAATCTAGAAAATGTCTAATAAATTAGGTAATTCCATGTGATTGTAAATATCACTCAGTCTTTTCCCTTCCTTTCTAATATACATTTATATTACGAGAATTGGTAATACGGCTTATTTCACGGGAGAAAAAGCAGAGGAACTTAGCAATCGATTATTTGTGTGGTGTTGCCAGGTGATAATAAACTAATTCCAGCTGTCTGGCACTATCATTTATTTATTTTTTATAAATGTATATTTTTTCGTGAAAAAATAAGGCATAGGGCTCATTTCAATGAATGAAATCAGTGGGAAAATCAGGGGAAGATAATATGAAACGCTGCGCGTCTGGGCGAACGCGTCTGGGCAAGCGAGCGAACAGGGTAATGAAGGGGAGGTGAGGAAGGGAGTACCGAACGGGGGAAAATAGCTACAACAATGGATGGGAGTATGACTTTAGCATGTCAGACTATTGTAAATATCACTCAGCCTTCTCCCTTCCTTTCTAATATACAGTAAATTTATATTACGAGAATTGGTAATACGGCTTATTTCACGGGAGAAAAAGCAGAGGAACTTAGGAAGCGAATGTTTGTGGGGTGTTGCGAGATGATAATAAACTAATTTCAGCTATCTGGCACTATCATTTATTTATTTTTTTATAAATGTATATTTTTCCATGAAAAAATAGGGCATAGGGCTCATTTCAATGGATGAAATCAGTGGGAAAATCAGGGGAAGATAATACGTAACGCTGCGCCTCAGGGTGAACGTGTCTGGGCGAGCGAGCGAACAGGATAATGGAGGGGAGGTGAGGAGGAGAGAACCGAACGAGGGAAAATAGCTAAATTTACAACAATGGATGGGAGTACTGATGACTTTAGCATGTCAGACTATTGTTGGACATTTGCAGTGCTGACAGATGATACAAGTCACCACTTTAAAGCCCGGGCGAATTAAAAAAAACACAGAGTCACAAAAGTCACGCCCTGCGGTATGGTCCATTGCACCTGACCGTCACAAAAGTGATGACCTGCGGTGTAGGGGTTAAGGAGGGTGTTGACCGGAGTACACAATAATAGAGGTTAAGCCTGAATCAACATACACTGAGAAATGTTGCGGGGCAAGTGATTGCAAGGAGTTCCTTTTCAGTAGTGGAACGACTCTTCTGAACAACATTAAGTTTTTTTTTTAAAGTAACAAACAGGGAGTTCCACACCATGACCATTGTCTTGTAACAAGACTGGACTGGCACCAAAACAACTAGCATCAACAGCTAATTCAAAAGGATTACTGAAACTTGGGATTTGGAGTAAAGGTTGACAAGACAGAATCAACTTAACTTTTGAAAATGCCTCTTCACATTCTTCCCTCTACTCATATTTGACCCCAGTCTTTAACAAATCTATGAGGAGAAGTAAAAAAACAGAGAAATTTGAGACAAACCTCGGATAGTAGCCCATCATAGCCTGGGATCTCTGCAATTCCCTTTTCCTCTTGGGTTGCTTGAAGTTAAAGGCATTAACTTTGGTATTGGGCACACTTGCTTTACCCAATCCTATCATATAGCCAAAGTACTGAAGTTGAGCCTTTATAAAGTCATACTTCGCTAGGTTGTCACTAAGTTAGCTGACAACAGTCTCTGCAGCAAGGCATCTAGCTGGATCAGTTTTTTCTCTCAGGAGTTACTGAAGATTACCAAATTATCAGTGTATGTGACACATCCCTTGACATCACTAATGAGTTTGTTGATTAGTCTCTGGAACGTGACTGGAGCATTTATCATGCCACATGGCATGACTTTGCATATGACTGCTAGCCACAAAAGCTGACACCTTACATGCAGCACTAGGGGGTCCGGCATCATCTCGCTCCTGATACCCTTTCAACATATGGACATGGCACAACCTTCACTCCTTCCTCTGATCTGGAGTCATAATTACATAATTAACATCATCTTCCTTCTTCTTTACTACATAAGGGCCTGAGAAACTTGCCAGTAATGGTTGTTGAAGAATAGAGAGTAATGCTAGTATTTGGTCTGGGTGAAACAATATTTCCAGCTTGCTTGCTTTTATCATATTATCCCGCCGCATCCCGGCTGATTATTCACCAATGACCTCCCCCAGTCCCGGCAGATTTTCGATTTTTTTTTTTTTTTTTTTTTTTGCTAAAACCTCCGCTTTTTATGAGAAACATCGAAAATTCATAGAGAAATTGCCCACTTGAGCTACAAGTGAGAGTACCCTCACCTGGTTTGTGTTCTATGGGGGGGGGGTTGGCTCCAGAGAAAATGATACTATGAGAGGGGTAACTAATTCAAACCACTCAAATTAGGTATTTATTTATTTGGTGTGGATTTACATGTAGTACAAGAGTATATTGATTTTCACACAATATTATAGACGATATTAGCTTTGTTGTCTTACCAAAGGCGTCAACATACAGCATCTTCCTTTATGACATTACTGCCTCATCACTTCTCCTTTTTTTCTTCCTCTGGATTGTAACTTCCTTTGTCCACCACCTTGGGAATCACTTTCGCCTTGAATTTCGTCATTGGAGAGACCATGGCGCTACATGTCTCTACTGGCCAGGTCACTGCTAACAGGTGAGTTCCCGGGAAAATGGCGTGCAGGGGGGGAGGGGGGATCAGGTGGGGCCAGGCAGTATCACTGCCTGACAGTGGATAAAGGAAGGTCTCCCACATATGCCTACCAAAAATCACCCATGAAACTTGAAAAATGTGCAAATGACGGACCTCACAATTGCAAAACATATCCATACGTCATCGGGTGTCACAGTGACAAAATGTGGTGACGTATCCATACGTCAATGGGAGGCCTCGGGTTAATGTTGACTTCTTTTGAGAGGACTCCGAATTTGCCATCGCTGCTTCTAAACTCTTGGCCACTCCTTTTTTGAAATGTGAGACATTGGTTAACAAGTTGACATGACTGTCATCATTGAACCAATGTTACTTAAGCAACTTTGGACTTCTCACATCGTGACCAAAAATCACCTCAGGATTAATCTATCGTCTCTGGTTGAAAACAGCAGGAACAGAAGACCTTGTCTCAATCCTTTTATTTCTTTAACCCGAGGAATCCCATCGACGTATGGGTACATCGCGATGTTTTGTCACAGCTACACCCATCGACGTACGGGTACGTCGCGCAATTGCAAGGGTCATAATTTGCAAAATTTTCAAGTTTCATGGGTGATCTTTGGTAGGCATATGTGGGAGACCTTCCTCTACCTGCTGTCATGGGGGGATACTGCCTGGCCCCACCTAACCCCCCTCCCCCCTCCCCCCCACACTGGGCAATTCACCTGTTACCAGTAAGCTGGCCAGTAAAGGTATGTTGCCCCACGGTCTCTCCAATGACGAAATTCATGGTGAAAGTGATTCCTGAGGTGGAGGACAAAGAAATAAAGAAGCTATAGGAAGAAACAAGCAGAAGTGATGAGGTGGTAATGTAATAAAGGAAGGTGCCATATGTGGATGTGTTTGGTGACTGAACAATGCATCTTTTGCCTATATAAATGTGTGAAAACCAATATAGTCGGTTACTACACATAAATTCGTACCAAATACATAAATAAATACGTAATTGAAAGTGGCTTGAATTAGTTAACCTTTCCATAGTTCGTCTTCTTTAGCCAGGTACCCTGAAAAAGAAGGAAAACGTAAGGTTGCATGACACATGTATCAACATTTTTAAGCACAGGATCGCGATTTTTCTATGAATTTTCGATGTTTCTCACCAAAAGCGAAGGTTTGAGCCAAAAAAAAAAAAAATGCTTGGGATTTTGTGGTATCGTAGGTTGGAAATCTGTCGGGACTTGACGGGTTAATATTTGTTTCAGGGTGATTTGATATCTTTCTAGTGCACCCCGATGCTGAGGATGGTAGAAACACTCATGTAACTCAATCTCATATTCTTCCATACTGCATCGTTGATGAAAGCTGCAGCCTACGGATCAGATCTCTGCATCTCAGCCAGTCTTAGAACTGTACCGCTCTGTGATGAGCCCTCGACCTCAGAGTCAGTTAACTGGGCAAAGAAAGTATCATCAAGAGAACTATCATCAGGTACCACATCAGTATTAACATTATCAAGATGGAATTTTGCCATCATGGCTCTAGTTACAGCACAGACAGGGAAGAGTGTAGGGCATACTGCTTAGTGTTATTTTGTCCTCTCCTCACTTACGGGATTTTCTTTTTTTTATACACACTTGTTCTCCTGCTAAGTCATTAACCGAAAGGAATAAGTCATTACCCAAAAGAAAAGGGACCCCTTTTAGCGGTAACTGGTTCACGATTCCCACACGTGCTGAACCTGTAACTAATTCTGACTGGAGCTTCACTTCAGCCAGGGGGGACAAACGTATAATCAGTTATTTCCTATAATAAAACACATTCGTCAGGCTCAGCTACTTTTATTACAGTATTCCCTTCAGCATAAGCGACTGTAATGCATCTGTGTCCCGGAGTATAATGACTTTCTCAGTATTTTCACCTTCAATTGAAACTAGTCCTTTATAAATTTCACTAGCAAACAGGGTGTCTTGGGGGGAGTCACTTTGCTTACAGCTTGAGGAAGGATGCTCTGGTGGAGTCTTATTACCACCTTCATTAATTCCTGACGACTGCCCTATCCCAGTCTCACAAATGTCCATTGATAGCTCTACAGGAGTCTATCAACAACTGACTGCTCCTCTCTGGCTTCAAACAAACTAAACATCTGCTGGGAATATATCTAACTACCATTCAGCCTATCTATTCAGTATTAGCAGTCTACAAGTATTTATCAGAGCAATAGATTTAGCTCTATGACTTCCTCTCATTTTCTTTCAGAACTCTTCCTCTACGTGAACCTCCTATTACAAAACTAACACAACTTGCAGCTTCTTGCTGGTCTGTTGACAACAATATCTCCACTCTCTGTGGTGAAACTCACGTGCTCTGGGGTTACAGTTTTTCCAATAGAGTCATCTAATTTCACTTTAATTAGTTTGTAAGAAGGGTTTACTGAGACTGATTGGTCCACTCTCCTATATCTACCAAATGAATGATGTTTAGAATCATAATAATTTTGTCAATAACACTATAATTATCTGTCACAACAGTTGCCTCAACGAAGCCATTCGCGTCTTTCTCAACTGGGTGACTGGCAAAGCCCTTGACAATACAGCTTGTGAAGACCTCCAAGATTATGATTCTCTCAACTTAACAAAATCCTTGTTAATTTTCGTAAAGTGCAGCCACTGATAAAATATATTCTAAGGTACTCTAGTATATTCCACATGTGTCTGATCTTTTCGCTTCTAAGTGGTTCTAAACCTGAGCCTGTAACTTTCTGGTACAAGAACATAAGCCCTAAGAATTGCGTCCTTTACTGCCTATATTGCTTTATCAGGTCAACTGATAAAGTAGTAAGGGCCTTCTATGCCTTACTTTCAGGTGCACTCTGTACTAATATCGACCTCAAGTCCCTAGGCCATTAAAGACGACTTCCCACACTGATAAACATTTGGCGGTATTTAGTGACATCTTGCTCACTAAAACGAGGGACTAACAATGTTTTGGCAACATTTAAAAAAAAAAATCATTAGCAGAGGCACCACAAGGACTAGTTGAACCGCCAAGCTGCCCCAGTCTGTACACGATCTAGTTCAAGTTGTTTCTCTCATAATTGCAGTTCTCTTTTGTAACTGAATTAATGCTAATTCACGCATGTAAGGTATTAATATCTGTATTTTGACAAGTATCACTGTAAATAGGTGGCTTTTGTTTTAAAATCTTTGGATTCTGATCATTGTCAACATTGTGAACCGATGGTTCTTGTTCCTTAAGCTCATGACCAATTGTGGTATGAACAGTTTCAACGCTTTCACTTACCCAAAACATTTACTCCTGGATCAGGCTAAGTAACATATGCTTATTAATATTGCTGGGAAATTTCAAACTGAAGACCTCAGCAATCAAGTTAAGCTCAGAGTTAATTAATTTTCTAACTTAGACTGTCTATTATTAGTCTGCAAAAATTTTCTTACGGCATCAAAAATCAGCCAGCGCCATGATAATACATTAAATAACTAGGCTCAGTACAAAATCAGTGTGCTATCCTGGCGAGGTCACTATTTTAATTCTGTTACAATTTGTGCAGGGAGATTTCTGACTAACAGTTAAATCAAAGGGAATGACACTGAAACAAGTAAGCCTTACATTTATGTAAAAATCTCTACACATCACACCACAGAATCGGGTTCTTTTATATAACAAACAGGTGCACAGTGGGACACTTGTAATATAATTAGAATCACTTACAAACCTACTAAAACAAGATCAGTCAGACACTTGAGTTAATAAAGTACTAAGTGGAAACAGTGACATGACTAGGAAAAGTTTCTAGAACAGGGAAAGAAGCTGTATGCAGCCTTCACGGATTTGGAGAAAGCATATGACAGGATGGATAGACAAGGATTGTGGAAAACATTAAAAATATATGGAGTAAACGTGAAGTTGTTGAAGGCAGTGAAGAGTATATATGAGGGTGCTAAGGCTGCAGTGCGTGTGGATGGTGAACTGAGTGAATTTTTCCATTTGAAAGTTGGATTGAAACAAGAATGTGTCATGTCTCCATGGTTGTTCAATCTGTATATGGATGGGGTTATAAAAGAGATACAAGGTCGGGCAGTGGATGTTGGAGTAGCCCTTGTGAGAGAGGGCAGTGTTTGGAAACTCCCTGTACTGTTGTTTGCAGATGATACTGTGTTGTTGAGTGCAGACGAAAGGAAGCTGCAAGGCTTGGTATATGAGTTTGGGAGAGTGAGTAAGAAACGGAATCTAAAGGTGAATGTAGGGAAAAGTAAAGTGGTCGTCGTCGAGAGAAGTGAAGTCAGTCAATGTACAGATGGGGAGGATATGGAGAATGTGAGTGCATTTAAATACTTGGGTGGTGTGATGAGTAAGGATGGAAGTTTGGAGGGTGAAATGCTTGAAAGGGTGCAGCAGGGAAGAAAGGTTGCTGGTTCCTTGAAAGTAGTGATAAGAAACAGGGAAGTGAGCATGGAAGAAAAAAAGCTGCTACATGACAGTATTGTGATACCAACTGTAACATATGGAAGTGAAGCTTGGGTCCTGTTGGAGGGACAGAAGTCAAGAGCGAGAGCAGTGGAAATGAGTTATTTGAGAGGAGTATGTGGAGTCAGCGTTTAAGATCACCAGTCACACAGCCGGTTCCCCCAAAGACTTCTCACGGTCAAAACTCCAGATTGGTGGTCTGGACGCAGGCCAGGAACGCTTGTTACTGTCTGCATGCAGTACATGGTTTGAAATTATAGGTCGTTACTGATAATAACCGAATCTTTCTCGTCCTATACTTCTATCAGTTTGGTATTGAACATACACTGTTCATATTTAATGTTTTTCTCATCAGCGCGTATTACTTTACACTTATCTAAATTGAATTTCATCTGCCATTTTTCTCGCAAATGTATTACCTCACCAAAGTCATTTTGAGAGAATTCTCAAACTGCTTGCATAATTACTATACCTCAAAATTTTGCAACCTTAGAAATGAGTCTATTTTCTAGATCACTGACGTAAATAGTAGGCGACGATGGCCAGCTCAAAGTAGAACAAGTAGTGCAACTTTAGAAATGAGTCCATTTTCTAGATCACTGACGTAAATAGTAGGCGACGATGGCTAGCTCTAAGTAGAACAAGTAATACTCATTAACGTTTAAAAGCAAGCTAAGGTTCGTTCGATTTCATCCACCCACTGTGGAACTAGAGGACTTGATATTCGCGGGATGGCCCACCCGAGGTATAAATTATAGGGAGTGAGCATGGAAGTGAAAAAGCTGCTATATGCCAGTATTGTGACATCAGCTCTAACATATGGAAGTGAACCTTGGACCCTGTTGGAGGGACAGAAGTCAAGAGTGAAAGCAGTGGAAATGAATTATTTGAGAGGAGCATGTGGAGTCACACGGAGAGACAGACTGACAGATGAGGAAGTGAAGGAGCGTTGTGGTGTGGATGTTGATATGATAGGAAGCGTTAGGAGAAACACATTTAGGTGGTTTGGGCATGTGGAGAGGTTGGAGAGTGAGAGACTGACGAGGAGAGTGTATGTGAGTGAGGTGGAGGGGGGAGAGGGAGGGGGAGGCCGAGGATGAGATGGAGGGATGGGGTGGAGAGGTGTATGAGAGAGGGGTGTGTGAGCTGGGAGCAGGGCAGTGAAATGGTGGGGGACAGCGCGACATCGAGGCGATTTGTTTGTGGCCACACCGTACGGGATTAAGGGGTCTGGCAATAGATAGATAGATAGATAGATAGATAGACATGACTAGGCTGCTATGTATAACTTAAATACAAATAACTTACAACTCGATGTCTTGGAGTGCTTCATACACTATATTACTAACAAAAAGAGGGATTTGGAGAAGGCCGGAATCGAGAGAGAAGTGCTTTACCACCCCTAGCCAGTTTTGATAATATCCCAGTAGTCATGCCTCTTTTTTCCTCCACTGACCTATCTGAACAGCTACATTGTATCTCTTTCCAGTAATCTCATCGAGAGGGTGGTCACACCAAGTTTTTCAGCTGGGGTTGGCTATTGCATTCCTTGAGGCAGTCCTCATCACTTGGATTCAGCTCTGCCTCTTTTCTCTCCTTGTAATTCGATACAGGTTGACCCTTATCATCGCTCAAACACCATGCCCCAAACTGGGTTGCAGCTGTGTCGACACACAGAGGTTAGCAGACAAGTTGCGTTTAAGATCAACAGTCACACAGCTGGTTCCCCAAAAGACTTCTCACGGTCAAAACTCCAGATTGGTTGTCTGGACGCAGGCCAGTAACACTTGCTGCTGTCTGTAGTACATGGTTTGAACTTATATGTCGTTACTGATAATAACTGAATCTTTCTCGTCCTACACTTCTATCAGTTGGGTATTGAACATACACTATTCATATTTAATGTTTTTCTCATCAGCGCGTATTACTTTACACTTATCTAAACTGAATTTCATCTGCCATTTTTCTTGCAAAATTATTAACTCACCAAAGTCATTTTGAAAGAATTCCCAAACTGCTTGCATAATTACTATACCTCAAACTTTCTTGTCATCAGCAAATTTTGCAACCTTAGAAATGAGTCTGTTTTCTAGATCACTGACGTAAATAGTAGGCGACGATGGCCAGCTCAAAGTAGAACAAGTAGTGCATCTTTAGAAATGAGTCCTTTTTCTAGATCACTGACGTAAATAGTAGGCGACAATGGCTAGCTCTAAGTAGAACAAGTAGTACCCATTAACGTTTAAAAGCATGCTAAGGTTCATTTGATTCCATCCACCCACTGTGGAACTAGAGGACTTGAAATTCGCGGGATGGCCCAGCCGAGGTACAAGTTATAGGTGGTGCTACCAGCAGCCATAAGTGAGTTTCGGCACTAAAAGTCATTTCTATATGGAGGTACTCCAGTGCAAAGTCCAATCAAGAATCATGGCCCTGGATTAACAGTCTTCAGAGCCTGTGCATTTTGCGCTAATAAGGTTGTAATTTTAGTGCTTTTCAATTTTTTTTTTTTGTCCACTTGACGTTTGATCACTGACCTGGCGGATACAGGTCATGTTTGTACCGAGCACACTTGTAGTACTTATTAACATCTATAAACATGCAGAGTTTTATTCGATTCCATCCACCCACTGTGGAGCTAGGGAACTTGAAATTCGCTGAATGGTCAACCAGAGGTACAAGTTCTAGGCGGTGGTGCCAGTGACTGGAGGTGAGTTTTGACACTAATGTTGTTTCTGTATGGAGGTACTCCAGTGCAACATTCCACCCAATAATTACAGCCCTGGCTTCATAATCTTCGGGGTCTTAACGTTTCTTGCAAGCATTGACATGATTTTAGCTATTTTTATTGTTTTTGCATTTGATGACCTTTGACCCCTGACCTGGTCAATGTAGAACTCACTTTTACAATAGAGAGTTGTAGCACTAGTCAGTGTCTATAGGCATGCAAAGTTTCATTCATTTCCATTGAGCTGCTAGGGAACTGGAAGGGTATTGGTTGCTAGGGACACTGAGGCCAGTCTTTTTGGAGTTGTCACTTGATAACTAGATGACAGAGAGGCAAATGGATGGCACACTGCCAGTGAGGAATGACCTCAAGACTACACCTAAAGAAGTCAGTGCCCATGAGTAATGCTGCTAAAGCTCAAAATGTGAAACAAGCGGTTTTTCGGGGGTTGCTAGGCAATTAGTAGTTGCCTAGCAACCAAAACCTTGTTGGCATAGCTAGGTCATAGGCTTGCAATTGTGTCAATGTTTGGTCAGAATCGATTAATTCTGAAGGGTAGAAGTGCCTGCAACAATTCAACAAGAAACCAAGTAAGAAAATGTGACTAACAAAAAGGGCAGCATGAGCTGACCAACATACTTGTTGTAGTGACCGTGGGCTTTTAGAGATTTAAGTAGTCTTATGTGAGGAACCTTATCAGACACTTCCTGGATATCCAGGTATATGATATCAGATGATATTTTTGCATCCATGTTATCGTATATCGTTGTAAAAACATAGCGTAGGCAATGCTACACTGTTGCACCGATCCACCTGACTAAGTACATACTCCCACTTCCCTGCACACCTAACCAAGCGCATAATGGCCCTCACTCCTCAATCTTTTCCTTTAACAGTGGGTGTAAGGAGCCTTGAGGACACATAACCTGAGCTCTTTAGATTCCTTGTACAAGTTGCATTGAAATCTCTAGATTTATTTTTACTTTTTCATTATAAAAAAAGGACTACTCAAGACACCGCATTCTACCTATCAGAGCACCAGTTTACTATAAGATACAGAACTATGTGAATTTTCATGACTCCATAGCGAATACTTTGTGAGGCCTGGCCCGGAAATGAAATCTTTATGCACGGCCAGCTGCTCTGCCACCCAGCTTAATGGGCAGACCCCTATTAATCTCAGTGATAAAACACCCTCCTCTGACTTTGTCAGGTGGAAGGTAAAAAACAAGGAGATAGATAAGGCGTGATCTGTTATCAAGAAACTTGTGCTGATCACCTGTAATAAGATTGTTTATTAATGGAGATTTTTTTTCTTTATTAATTTTTCCCAACATTTTGCACAATGCTGATGTTAGGTTTACTGGCTGGTAATTTGTGGCACATTTTTATCGCCTTTTTAAAAAGGCGATAAAAATGTGCCACAAATGTAAAAAAAAAAAAACATTACAAAACTTAGAGCAAATACATTATAGTTTCATTCAAAATACTCCCCTTGAGACGCAGTACACTTGTTCCAGCACTTTTTTCATTCCTGGAAACACTTTCTGAAGTCGCCTTTTATCATGTTGTCCAGAGACTCCAGTGTAAATACTGGTTCACGGGGAACACATTCTTTATGCACAACTCCCTCAATGTCATAAAACAAGATCTATATTGTCTCGATATTTGTCTTGACCAGACAAGCTTTTTTCGGTCTTGGAAACATTGTCTTTCAGTGATTGGACTGCTGCTTGGTTTCGGGGTCATACTCTTAATTAATCCCAGGTCTCGTCAGCTGTAATGACATTAGAAAAATTCTGGGTCTTTTGTCAGCTGTTCTTTCAAGTTCTGACATTCATTCACAGGATTTGTTTTGAGCTTTCATTTGAAGACGGGGGACGATTTTTTCAGAGACTCGTTGCACACCATGATCTTGTGTCAAAATTCATTGGATTGAGCTCCATGAAATGCCTGTGGCCTTCACTAGCTCGTCAACAGTGCGATGATGGTCTTTGCAATGATGGTTTTCCGAGACTGCCTGTCGAATTTTCTCCAGGTGTCGAAGAATGGCCATGACGTTGAGAGTCTTGGACTG
>JAGKTI010024758.1:0-14245 GCA_018397915.1 Birgus latro | reverse complement strand
AGAGAGAGAGAGAGAGAGAGAGAGAGAGAGAGAGAGAGAGAGAGGATGGGGAGGAAATGAGAAGTATGAATAGGACAGCAGTGAGCGATGGAGAGATGCGTGGGGAGAGTAAAGGGGAGTGGCGACAAAGAGTACTGTTGAAGGGCGCAAGGCAGAGTTCGATACCATGAGAGACAGGAAGGCGAGAAGGGAAAGGGAAGGTGGATGTGAGAGGCTGGAAGAGAAGAGAGGAGGAGGGGAATCTTCATGAAAAGGGGAAAGGAGAGAAGGATATAGGCTCGGTGAGGGAGGGGTAGGAAGGGTTTATATAAGGTACACACAAAAAAGGACTTATTCGCCTATGATAACCCTTCCTGTCTGCCATTATACGTTTCTGACCCTCCCTCCAGTAATCAATAACTCTTTTCCTGCCAGTATCTTCGTCAGGCATATTCTAGTTAGCGCATGACGATTTTTTTCAGCTGCGATACATCCTTGCCTGTCACACGCTAAGAACTTCGCCTCATCACTTGTTAGTCTGGATAACGCCACATGATTTTATTCAACTATTGGGAATGCATATCTGTCGAAAGGAGGACACACACACACACACACACACACACACACACACACACACACACGCGCGCGCAGGTAGTAGAGTACTGAGGAAAGGATGGGATGTGGTAGGGTGAGAAAGGGAAAGGTAGGGAGGGGCCCAACCACAGCCCTTGATTGGTTTACGCATGAAATACAATTCTGGACTCCTTTCATTGTTCACCCACTCGCCTCCCTACCCTCACTCGCTCACCCACTCGCTCCACTGATCCTTTTATTCATTCACTCTTTAATCCTTTGCTCACTCATTCACTCACTCACTCACTCTAACACACATTTATTGATCCTTTCACTCACTCATTCATTTTCGCACACACTCACTCACACTTTCGAATTCTCACTCAGTCTTTGGCACGTACAGACGAGTTCACCTTCACATCCATTTTCTCTTACACACACCCGCACACGGACCATTTTTTTCCCCCATACTCAGCCATTACTCATTTGATTCAAAATTTCACTCCTGCTCAGTCTCACTCATTTAATCTTTCACATACTCATCAGTCGTGTTTATGTAAATTCATTGACCTTTTCAGTCATCTTTTTAAATATTCAATCAATGTCTCTTTTACCTGCTCACCTTTTCGCCCATTCACCGTTGTACAGGTTTGCAGTACTGTGTTCACTTTTACGTGCCTAAATTTTTCATATCTTCATCATAAATGCAAAACTGAAACAAAGGATTAGAAATACAATATGATGCTAGTCATGAATAAGTGCTATGGACAGACTGCAGGGCCATAGCACTGTCTCCCTCGGCCACTGAGCTACGTTGGCGGAGGTGACGATAACCACAACAACAACCATAACACAATTCGTACACTTCGAAAATTAATTAAGCAAGATTCCTTTCCAGGTTATTGTTGATTAGGTTAGGTAAATATCTTAGGTGTGAAGCAGATTTGTGACAGTATAAGAGGACTATTGACTTCGATTATTCAAGTGCTTATGTAAAATTGCAGCACCCATACTTTTGTAACACGTGACATTCTCATGACTCCCATACTCACTTTCAGATGGGTAAAAACTTTCTGGCATTGGCTGTAGTAGAATTATTCCTACCATGAGAGGGTTCTTGGTGTTTGTCCTTCCACTCTCAGGCCGCTTTATTTTTTCCACGACTTAAGGCATAGCCGTTCCCTGAGACCCAGCAATCCTCCTACATACCACACTTCCACATGTCACCACTTCTGCGCTAACATCCACCGTCAATATTGAATACATGCTAGGGCCGTCTCATACAGGATTGGTGTACTGGCATGTTTTAAAGATGTGTCGGCGGGCATGGTAGTTCAGAAAAGTCACTCCAAGTAGAATAAAACAGTCATGCGTTAGCTGGAAGGGGATGCTGTAGCGACAGTATTACGTTCTCTGTTTTATCGTTTTCTATGATCCACACTCAGTTTGGTAAAATCGGCTGCCTTCAGCTGAATCAGACTTTTTGGTTTGTAGCTGCCATGAGAGAATTAATTATAGCGGTGTTCTTTACGGGATTAAGGCGTCTGACTATAGATAGATTGATTGATAGTATTTACACTCGGGCCTCCACGGCTAACACATCGCCAAATAAACTCGTCTGACGTTAGAAATAAAACAGTAAAGAAACGCGGCCGAGGGAAGTCTGATCTGTAATATTTTCGTCGAGAATGCTGTGAAATCTGCATGGCACATATGCACTGAAACTGTCTATATTCCTCTCGTCCCCAGGCACTATTTTCCCTCCTTTGATGTTCATAAAAATTGAAAAGTTCACAGAGGGGTTTGAGGCAGGCAGAGGTAAAACATGCAGATTTTTGAGGCACTAAACTGGAGCACACTCGCGGTTTTATGCCCACGATATTGTGCAAAGAATAATCCGGGGAGAGAAGGGTCTCCCTCACGGAGCTCAAACATTTTCCAGGCTTTCTTTTCTTGAATTTGCAATAAACCCTTTAACTTCTGGGATTTCTTTCCACAACACCCTTTACCATAGTGACTCTACTCTTCACACCGTAATTTAACCCATATTTTTGTCCCTATGCAGTTTACCTCACTCACTTCAGTGCAAAAAAAAGACAATGCTACTGCTCTGCATCCTTTCCATAGCACTTCTTCGTAACTAGAATCGGAAAACGGTATCTGAAAGGAGAGGTACTCATAAGTCACTATTGTAATGGTTGTGATCGTGTAAGAGTCTACACATGTCATAGGGAAAAATAGAGTGTGGGGGTATGCTAGGACACATTAACCACTATTTTAGGGTTTCGATCCTGGCCAAGGGCATTACAGAATGGGGAGTAATGCAGTACCACTAAACCACTGTGGTTCTTGACGCTTTGTGACTGGAAAACCTCCATCCATCGCTTGCAGTCTTGAATTCATATGCACAAGGCAGGGCTGTCGTGCCGATTGGTGCCTGAGCAAAACTGTCTGATATTAGTCTGAAAAATTGCCCAGGTACATTCATTGCATCGAGTAGGATTAATCGTGACGCATCTAAGCTCTTGACTTTAAAAAAAAAAAAAAAAAAATCTCTATTAAGAGACAACTCGTTTCTCAGATTTCCAAACTTATGACTTGTGTGGATATTCTTGGGCAAATAAAACTGTGTGGCGTATGGCTTAAATGCAAAGGTCTTTCCGCAGCAGCAAAAATGTATCATAACTGTATTATAAAGTAAAGACAGGAGTACTGTGATTTCACTGGTGGTTCCCCACCACTGCTGTTACCGTTGCTGCTGTCACTGCGTATTCAATGTATTACAGCATTTAATTACACTCTCTCAGTAACTTGACTACTCTGGGCTAGGCAACTGTACTGTACACACATAAGGGGAATATGGTAGATGCCCAGTCTTATGATAATCAGGGTTCTAAGCCCCGGCTCCTAACCTCAACACCCACCCCACTCCCCCACGCATCGCAGCTTGTGAATACTGTATATCAGCAACCAGGCCTCTTTGGCTGTGCAGCTTTACATACACAATGAGCCCATGATTTAACAGAATCGAAATTTTCCTTACCCTCACCACTCCACAGCACATCATAGGTTATGAATGTTGTATCTTTCCATCTATCTGTCTGTCTGTCTATATCTACCTATCTATATATCTGTCTATTTATCTGTTTATTTATTTATCCACAAGTAAGCACAGAATACGTAAGTGCAGTCATATTCACACAAACTCCCTTGACAAGCCATTGTCTCCGATACTGACCGAACAATACAAACAGAATCGTACACACGTAAGCTGCACAAGGGAGCTACTGTGTCCTAACCAAAACAAATGTCCACCCTCCACTCAACCCACTAAGTCCAGTACTCGGGTGCTGGGAAGGAGGGAGGGGGTTTATCAGTAGGAGTTCCAGTGGTCACTCACCCAACACCTTAATCAAACACTCGGCTGCGAGGCCTTGTGGACTTACTGTTGTGTCAGCAGCGACCCCGCCTGAGTCAACCTGAGCTAATTGGTCCAAGCCGGTGAGGGACATCCGCTGCCACTACCTGAGACGGCGCTAGGGCAGAACACACCCACCACATCACGCCATACCCTTTACACTCTATCTTGGCCTAAAATTGCCATCTCTCCATCCTGGATGCTGAGTTGTAGCACTAGATTAACATTAAATTGTGGCGCTACTCACGATGTACTTTGGAAAGGGTGTAGAGCCTAGTATTGTCTTTTGGGGGCACTGAGCTACGGGAAATAAGCTGCAAAAGGACGAAAATCTGGGTCAGGTTAAAGTAAGAGAACACTATCAGCTTCGTCTTTGTGTGTGTATGGGCTTTAGGCTTTCTCGTACCTCCCTCTTCGTCATGTAGTTTTCATATGGCACTTTTTCATCCTGTTTTATGCTACTCATATTTTTCTAATGCTGACCAAAACTCGTTACAAAGTATAAAAGAATATCAGTTTTATTTATCATAGGGAAAGTTAAACTAGAAAGGAACTGTTGTAACTAAGCCTTATTCTTTGTCTCCTACCTTTTCCTTAGCAATTTTTTTCCCAGCTACGTCTCCACCACTATATTCTCGTGCATTCTACTTCAGGTATATAATTGTACTGTAAACATAACGTAGATGAGAGGCATAATGTAGACAGAATGTAGAGGTATTGTAGAAGACAGGAAAGTGATTATCGACTTGGCATAGACGAAAATATACTTGTAAGAAAGAGTTGTTTGAAAGTGGTGGTAATGATGATAGTAATGGCAGTGGTAATGGTGGAATTTGACGGTGGTGGTGGTAATGGTGGAATTTGATGATGGTGGTAATGGTGGTAGTTGTTGATGATGGTGGTAATGGTGGTAGTTGTTGCAAATGATGGTGGTAATGGTGGTAGTTGTTGATGATGGTGGAAATGGTGGTAGTTGTTGCAAATGATGGTGGTAATGGTAGTAGTTGTTGATGATGGTAATGATGGTAGTTGTTGATGATGGTGGTAATGGGGGTAGTTGTTGCAAATGACGGTGGTAATGGTGGTTGTTGTTGTTGGTGATGGTGGTAATGGTGATAGTTGTTGCAAATGACGGTGGTAATGGTGGTAGTTAGCGGTGATGGCAGTGGTAGTGAGTAAAAGTGGTAACAATGGTGGTTGGTGGTAAATGTGGAAGTGGTGGTTCTGGCTGAGATGATAGTCATTCGTGTTGGTGTTAATATCATTATCTATATCTTCATCCTGGAAATATTTGTGTGTGTGTGTGTGTGTGTGTGTGAAAATTTTAAAGCCCCAAAATATCGAATATTCTTAGAAAATCAAAGAAAGAATGGAAGAACGAGAGGGGGGGTGGAGGGGAGGGAGGGAGGGAGGAGGGGGTGGAGGGGAAGGAGGAGGTGGAGGGGAGGGTGGAGGAAAATGGGAGGGATGGATGGAGGGAGGATGGAGGGGGTGGAGGAGATCGTGGAGGAAAGGCTGTTGGAGGGAGGTTGTAGAGGAAATGAGTTTTTCAGAGTGAAGGGGATGGAGAATGGAGGAAAAGGAGAGGTGGAGGGACAAGGAGAGAGAGAGAGAGAGAGAGAGAGAGAGAGAGGGGGAGGAGGAGATGAGGTGTGAACGAAGGGGGGTAATGCGAAACAAGCTTGTCAGTGGGGGGAAGGAATTCGGGGGGGACGGATATGAAGGGGAGGGGGCTGCTTCTCGATCATGGTCAGTCTGGCTTGAGCTGGGGTTGGGTGAGGGAGCAGTTCACTTTTGGTAAGCTGTTTTGCCTTTTTCATCCCTTTTATTGCTGTTTTGTTGCGATTGGTGAATTTAGTTTGTATTATAAACACTCCTGACGCTTTTTAAAACTTGCCGAGATGATGAAATTGTAATAACTGAAGGATAAGAGCTGTGTGTGGAGTTTGGGTCTGTGTGGAACTTTTTTTTAGTGTGTGTGTGGATTTTTAAGTTTTGGTGAGATAGCTTATGAGGTCTTTCTTTTTCAGAGGTGTGAGTTGGGAGAGGGCAGCATGATGGCGTATAACAGATTGGCTTGAAGCTGACGTAGTTTGTGGGCAACCCCCGCCGGGATCAAGGTGTTTTGCTGAAGAGGACCACCACGTACCACAGCTATCGAAACTACCACCACCACAGCTACCGAAACTACCACCACCACAGCTATCGAAACTACCACCACCACAGCTATCGAAACTACCACCACCACAGCTATCGAAAACTACCACCACCACAGCTATCGAAACTACCACCACCACAGCTACCGAAACTACCACTCCTAGCGCAACCACAGCCATCACTATGCAGTTCTTGACATACTAATTTGGTGAGTATGCCAAAGCTTTTTCACTCGTTATACTTATTGATTGAGAAAATTAGGAGAAATACACTGAGGTGGTTTGGACATGTGGAGAGAACGGAAAATGAAAGACTAAGAGGGTGTATGTGGCTGAAGTGGAGGGAGGAAGGGGGAGGGGGAGACCGAGGAAGAGGTGGAAGGATGGAATTCGGAGGTATATGAGGGAAAGGGGAGTGGGTTGGGGGGAAGTCAGACAAATGGTGGGTGACAGAGCGACTTGGAGGCGTTTTGTCTGCGGCCACCCTATGCGGGATTAGGGCGTCGGGCTATAGAGATAGATTATATTATTTGTGCACTGTATTTATACATGGCTTTATATAGCTTAAGGGACGCTTTTTTTGAGGGGTTACGTATATTAGCTTTGACAACTTAATCCTAAAAATTGTTTAATATAGTGCATTTCTCATGACAGATCCCTAACCCCCTTTCAGTTAGTAATTTTATCTTTTTCACCAAACGCATGCCGGAAATGACAATAGGCCTACATTATACTACCTATAATAAGCAATAAGTAAGTTTTCTTCTGTAAACATTTCTTAGTCCCCATTTTTTTCTCGTCCCAAGTTTTTTGCTTTGCTCCTAAATGGCTATATTCAGTTTGGGGAAAAATTTGAACAAGTTTTAGGTATATTAGCACCTTCACAGCTAGATTTTAAAGCTTAACTGGGTACTAAAGAGATGTGTACCCTTTGGCCACTTCGGTTAGCCATTCTTTTAGTGTTGCTACTTCCAGATGACCTTATTCAGCTTGGGATAATTTTTGCACTAAGATGGATACGTATAATGACTACATAACTAAATTCTAAAAATATTCCGGTAAAACGAGAGTATTCTGGCAAAAACCCCTAGCCCCTTATTCAGTTAGTTGATGGCCAGGCATTCTCAGATTGGGATGGTAAATTCGACTGTAGATCTTTCACAATAACCCGGCCCTCGTTTTCATTTTGTAGCTTATTTCATAAAGGTCAGTGACACAGTTGTATGGTTCTGCATTCTTCCCATAGCATTGTTTCATGACTAGCCTCACATTCCAGTAATAATCTAGTATTGCAAGTTTGCAACTTACATTCAAGATAGAGACGGCACTACAGTACAGCCAGGTCTCGGTAAACGATAGTGCTGCGTCAGATAAAATCCTATCGCATATTGATTCATTATTGAGATCGATATAACATGGGTTCAGTGGGGTTAGGGAGGGTGCCCTTGGTTGTGAAACATGAAAAGCCCCCCCAAAACTTTGCCAACTACCTAAAATTTTTCCTGGGCAGGTCCTAATCACCAAGGCTGGGATTCAGCTGTCTGTGACTGACTGTTTTCTACTTCCTGTGACTTTTTTCCACTGCCTGTGACTGACTTTCCTTATGCATGTGACAATCTTGTAAATGCAGTGCTCGGGCAGCTTTCATCTTGACTCTATATACCTTGATGGCTTGGTCATGTGGGTAGAAGGGAAAATGAGTTTGACTTGGAGAGTGAGGTGGAGGGGTTGAGGAAACAGGATGAGGTGGAGGCATGGGGTGGAGAGATATATGAGAGGGTGGAGCAAGTTGGAGATTTTTTTTTTTTTGTGTCCGACTCTGGCCATAGGCTTTACAGCCTGCTATCATGGGCCAGCAGTCCTCCTACATACCATGTCACCACTTCGGCGCTAACACCCACCGTCCATGTTGAATACATGCTAGGGCTGTCTCATACAGGACTGGTGTATTGGTATTAGCGGGGGTATTTTTACGACATGTCGGCGGGTCTTCTGGTAGATCAGTAAAGCCTGATTTGCTGAATTTCAAATCCTTATTTGCAGCTTTATGGCAGAGAATGTGACCTGAATGTAGTTTGTGGATATCCTATTTAGGATTAAAGTGTTTGTTGTTATTAATAAAAGGAACACCGTCTTGATGTGGTTTTAAGTAAGAACAGTTTGGTTTAGGTAATATGTTGTCTAGTGCCTGGTGGTTAGGTGGGTTTTGGTGCTTCAATTAGATTTTGGGAATGTTAGGTCTGTTTTAGAGGTGTCTAGGTGTCTGGTAGTCCACTGGATCAGTGCTTCAGTTGACTGGTGTTTGCAATATGTTGTGTATGTGTTTGCTATTGTCTATTATTTACCGTAGGTGCCTCGTGATCTTGTGGGGGTAAGGTGCTCCAATTGCCTGGTGTCTGGAATACGTAATGTGTGTTTTAGCTAGTCTTTAATACCTGGTGAATTAGTGGGTCAAGGTGAAGCTACTAGATATCATTTGTAATGCTGGAAATGCTTCAGCTATTGCTTTATTGAGGTGCCTGGTGGTTTTGTGAGTTTAGTTGCATCAACTGGATAAAGTTTGATATACTTAATGTGTGTTGTCTTTGATTCTTGGTGGCACAGTGGGTTAAAGTTCATCTACGTGGGTTTTGAATGTTAGTTTTAGCTAGCGTTTTAGGTACCTGGTTGTCTAGTGGGTCAAGGTGCTTCAACCGGACGAAGTTTAGAAGCTTAATGGGTGATTTAGTATTATGGATGCCTGGTGGTCTAGTGAGTTAGGGTGCCTCAAAAAGATGCGATTTGCAATATTATTGTTTCAGCTCTTATATTATTGAGATACCTAGTGGTCTAGTTGGTTAAGGTGCTCTACCTGGTTGTGGCTTGGCTGGTGTTTGGAATGTTTGTTTTATAGGTGTGTTTTAGCTACTGTGTATTGATGCCTAGTGGTCCAGTGAATCGAGGTGCTCCAGCTGTGTGTGTTTTGGGATGTTGAGTCTTAAGGTACAGTATTTAGCATTACACTCTTGGTGGTCAAACGGGCTTGGGTGTTGGCTGGTGTTTTAAATACGTTACCGGTAGATGTGTGTTAGTTACTGTGTATTTAGATGACTTGGTTTTGTAGGTAGGTTTAGGTGCCTGGTGGTTTAGTGGGTTGAGGTGCCTGGTGGTTAAGTGGGTTTGTGCTTGGTGGTTTAGTGGGTTGGAGTCTGGTGGTTTAGTGGGTTTGTGCCTGGTGGTTGTGGGTTTGTGCCTGGTGGTTTAGTGGGTTTGTGCCTGGTGGTTTAGTGGGTTTAGGTGCCTGGTGGTTTAGTGGGTTGAGGAGCCTGGTGGTTTAGTGGGTTGAGGAGCCTGGTGGTTAAGTGGGTTGAGGAGCCTGGTGGTTAAGTGGGTTGAGGAGCCTGGTGGTTTAGTGGGTTGCGGAGCCTGGTGGTTTAGTGGGTTGAGGAGCCTGGTGACCCAGTGGGTTGAGGTGCCTGGTGACCCAGTGGGTTGAGGTGCCTGGTGACCCAGTGGGTTGAGGTGCCTGGTGACCCAGTGGGTTGAGGTGCCTGGTGACCCAGTGGATTGAGGTGCCTGGTGACCCAGTGGGTTGGGTGCCTGGTGACCCAGTGGGTTGGGTGCCTGGTGCTCTAGCATCCTCAGCTTCGTATTTCAGGTTTGAGAGAGGTCCAGTTCCATCAAAAGAAAACGAACCAACTAATTATTTCCTATATTTACAGGAGGTGAGTTGACTTCTAACAACACGGTTGAAGGTTATCAAGATAGCAAGATCAACCCAGCTGTGTAGAGAAGAATGAATTATGTTCCAAGAAGCTTGGTAACGTGTTAAAACTGAATATCTTTTTGCTTTAACTTGGCCTAAAAATACCATATTTGAATCTTAAGTGATCAGTTATGACAGCAGACTTAAATTAGTTATGCTAGTCATCAAAAAGTACTTTGGAAAGGATGTAGAGCCATTGCCCTTTTTGTTTAAAGTGAAGTAACCTGTCAAACGATAAATTTTGGCCAAGTTAGGGTGAAAGAACTATAGTTGTATATACAGAATGTCCTCGTTTATGTGCTAGTCTTGAAGTGCTGTGGAAATTTATGAAGAAAGAATTATAGCCTAGTTGTATAAACAGAAAGTCGTCATTTACATGCTGGCTTGCTTACTGAAATAGTTTGCAATTCCAGGCTTATCTGAGCATGAACATGGTGGACTGCAGGACGAAATTGCCCTTCACCTGTAGTCCATCATTATCCTTTGAGAGGGTAGGGAGGTGTATGACGAGTAACCAAAGACACTTATGAAGGCAGCCCTTTCCATTGCCTATAAAGTGGGTTAATATGACTAGTAACCAAGGAGACTCCTGTAGTCCACCATTATCCTTAGGAAGGATAGGGAGGGAATTGAGGGACATTTTGTTTAATGGGACTGCGAATTGAGGGTCTAGTTGTTGATCCTCAGTCTGTCTGTCCAAGCAGACCCCATAACCACAGTCAAGTGAAAGCCCCTTGCAAGGCCACCCCACACAGTGAAGCAATGTACCCTTGTGGCTGACAGTACCCTGCGATGCGAGGTGTGGGGCAAAGTGTGAAGGTTTGGTTCTTGGATGGATGCCACATTTACATCTCTCCACCCATTTAACAGGGGCACCACGACCACTACATCACCCCATTATTTGGTTATATGGTTACCACCCTGCATTGTAAATGGTTTCCTGGGTTGTAGGAAACCATTAGTCTTGGTACACAGTGTAGAACCACGTGACGTGGAAAAAGAGTGGAAAAAAAATGACAAAGGAAAAATAGAAGCAGGAAGAAGGGAGGACAGATAGAGGTGAAGGAAAAAGTAGGCAGTACTGCGTCGAGTGTGTGATGATCACTGCCTCCTACCACCTGAGGGACTAGTAACCAAGGAGACTGCTGAAGGCAACCCTCTCCATTGCTTAGTTTCATTGTTTTGGCATGTTTTCAGACCTGACAGATCCCTATTCCCTTGTGTCTCAGTTGATGGTAGTGTGTAGTTAGATTGGAGGGTTATGACTAGTAAACAAGTGATGATGTCTAGTCCTGGTGGCGGTATTGTCAAAGCAGAGTGGTCATGTGCGGTTTGCCACAAGGGTGTGGGAGGTAACTCCATCTTATGCAGTGTTTGTGCTAACTTGGTGCCTAAGATGTAATGGTATTAGGGGTAGACTCCGAGATATTACTAATTTGGTGTCATGTAGAGCATATAGAGTTTGCCAAGCATGAAAGGATTGATCTTGCTGATTAGTCTCTGCAGTCTGTGGGGGAGTTTTGTTATTTAGGGGACATGGTGTGTGTTGGTGGGGCTGGAGTTAGCTTTGTTGCTGAGGTGAGGAGTGGTTAGAGCTGTTGCCTCTCCTGACATTGAGAGGGCTCTCTCTCTTAGTACCAAGTGCTAAGGGATCTGTGTATTTGGCATGTGTTTTGGAGGGTAATGCTGTATGGTGGTGAGACCTTGGTAGGGAAGGAAGAGGATATTGGTAGGCTCAGATGTACAGAAATGATAATGACTAGATCTGTGTGTAGTGCGTCCACAGACCTTGAGGGGGGAGGAGGAAAGAGGTGTTAGGATTGCGATTTAAGAGTTGAGAGGAAGGATAGGACTTGAATTTATTAATGTTATGATAAGGGGTAGATTGAGATAGTTTAGGCATGTGGAGAGGATGGAAGATGACAACTGGGTGTGGAGGGTGAGAAGTGTAAATGTCGAGGGTAGGTTTGTGAGTGGCAGACCAAAAAAAGACCTGGTATGAAATCGTAAGTGGGACCTCAGGGATAAGGGACTGAACAGGGAGGCTGCCAGGGACTGAGCAACATGGAGAGTTGCCATTAGGTGACCAAAACCAACACATGTAATCATGTTGGAATCTTTATAAATGAAATTGTAGCAAAGGAGAATCATTCATACCTCATAACTAAGGATCAAACAATGAAACCTCCATCTTTTATTTTTTATTTTTATTTTTTTTTTTGTCCCGTTCTGTTGGATGAAAAAGCTGTTCCTATAAAGCTTATTAAGCAGGGTACAAAATTTCCATTACCAGATGAATGGAAGGAATACTGTATATATTTAGGCCATACCTGTGGCTTTAAACGAGGATGTATGTATATGCACTGTGTATGTATTTGTGGATGTGGGAGCATCTCTTGGTCATTCAGTCGGTCACACCCTTTTATTTTTTAGCAGTTCTTCACTCACGTAGATTTTAGTATATTGTGGCCCTCATGATCCCACATCCATTACTTGTATATTTATGTGCTGACAAAGTAATTTCTTAATTCCAATAAATGATTACTGTATAGAAATGTTTTAATATTTTATCTAGTGGAATACACTTTCTCGCCATTAAGACTTTCGTAATATGAAAAACAACTTGATTTTGACAAGGCAGTCATAGAATTTGATATTTTAGAGGTAGTAAAATTAATTGCGCTTTTTAATATCTTGTATCAGTTGTTTTGCCAATGAGTGAAGTATTTTTGCAACTCAGTCATAATTTTCAACTCATAACCCGAGAACTGCAGCTAAAAAAAAAAAAAAAAAAAAATCCATGCTCTTGATGCAGACAAAAAATTATTTGAAACTTCTCGACATTTTGCTTAGTGGTACATAGTGTTGCAGTGTGCCAGTTTTTATTCCCTCTGACTACAATTGCTGCATATTATCTCATACTGCTACTTCAATTGTCACTGCTCCTTCAATTGTCACTGCTCCTATGAACAGTCTGCCTGCATCCCTCCACCACTATGACGGGTGCGTACTGCCCATCTAGCAGCAAACTCTCATCCCTTTTCTGTTCAGCTCTAAAGCAAGAGTTAACTGTTACTCCCATTCCTTCATGTATGCAACAGGTCAACTCTGGAACTGCCTTCCTCTTCATTTCACACTGCCTATGACATTCCAGTCATTTAAACGTTTTGTGTCTAGGTATGTCGAAATTAACGGATCTTGAATTTGGCTCTTAGCTTTTTATAATTTGTTAGAGGGAAAATTCTTCCAGGCTTTCTTGCATTTGGTTCCTTCTTCCTTGCATTAAAAAAAAATAATTTAAATCGTTCTGGGAACATCATTGCCTAAAAATTAGCTGCTATAGTGTTGATCTATCATGTTGGACTTTATCAAAGACTAGTTGCATGGGTATGAACTGGCTGGGTAGGCCAAGAACAGCATACTAATTTTATACATAGTTTATTAGTTTCCTACTTAACCAGACCATGAGCCATAATTTAAACTTCAGCCTGTCTCGGTTAAGATGTGTATCTTGCTGTTTATTATATGATCAAGAAATTAATGAGTGCAGACAATAGGAGGCTAATCATAAGAGCATAAGCTAACCATTTTTTTTTTCAAGCTTTTTTAAGGGAAAAAGTCTTAAAGGCGAGAAATATCTGTTGTGAAATACTGTATATAACTTATGGCCATATTATCACTGAAGTTTTTATTTTATTTTAAGGATGCTCTGTTAGGTATATTGTGCCAGCATTCCACATGTCTAGTCAGAAATGATAGCTCATTGTTGCCTTTTGCTCCAAAAGTTAGAATTGGGAGACGGGATGAAATGGAGCGATGGAGTGGAGAGGATGGAAAGAGATAATTAACGAGTGTATGTGAGTCAGGTGGAGGGGGAGACCAAGGATGAAGTAGAGAGGTATACGAGAGAGGATTGTGTAAGTTGGAGGGGATAGAGAGTGAGGCTAACTAGAAGTGTATGTGAGTGAGGTGGAGGTGGGGGCTGAGGATGAGATAGAGGGATGGAGTGGAGAGGTACCCAAGTTCCAGAAAGTATTGGTCCAGTGTGAACATTCTGAGACCAGAGATGATAGGTATTGGGATGTGCCAGTTGTCTCGGCTACATGTTGGCAGCCCTGTACCGAGTTGCCAGCGTTTATTTATGGGCATATATTTTGTCGTACCCATTCCACACGTTAGTAATTGCACAAATATCTATATAAAGGCACGCACATATTGACCAACCTTTACATGTCACAAGTTGAACGTATCTTTCCGGTAGGAATTGATCACACCCTGCACAGATACTTTCTGGAGCTAGTGTATATGAAAGAGGGGGTTGTAAGTTGGGGGAAAAGAGTACTAGACTGACTAGGAGAGTGGATGTGATTGAGG
>JAGKTI010024757.1:681-14245 GCA_018397915.1 Birgus latro | reverse complement strand
TGGTTGTCAGGGTGCTTGACACTCCCTCACGTGCCTTCAGAAATAGACTCCCACGGGGAATGCTGTATGCTAATGACTTCGAGTATTACAGAGAATGAAAAGAAGGCGGAGGAAAGATTTAGGAAATGGAGAGACGGAATGGGGCACAAGGGTATGAGAGTAAATACGGATAAAACAAAAGTGATGATATCTAGGGCTGGTGGCGGTACTGTCAAAGCAAAGGGAGTGTGGCCATGTGTAATTTACCACAAGGGATGTGGGAAGTAACTCCAACTTATGCAGTCTTTGCGATAAGTGGGCGCATGAGATGTAGTGGTATTTGAGGTAATCTGCGAAATAATGCTGATTTCATGTGTTAGGTGTGTCGAGGAGAGCAGGTAGAGATCGTTATACATGAAAGGACTGAGAAATAATGGTTACGCATGTGAGGCGTGTCTGGAAAGTATGTAGAGGTTGTCAGACGTGAAAGGAGTGATCTTGCTGGAGAGTCGTTTAAGTGAGTGAAGGAGTTTTGTTATTTGGGGGACATGTTATGTGTTAGAGGTGGGGTTGAAGCTAGCTGTGTGGCTTGGGTAAAGAGTCGTTAGAGGAAGTTCTGGGAGCTGTTGCATCTCTTAATATTGAGAGGGCTCTCCTTCCGTGATAAGGGATCTTTGTATGCAGCACGTGTTAGGAGAGTAATACTGTATGGTACTGAGATCTGGGCAGAAAAGGAAGCGGATATTCGTAGGTTCATAAGGACAGAAACGACAATGATTTGATGGATGTGTAGTGCGTTCTTGATTGTCAGGTTTGGGAAGACAGGGATTACGAGTGAAGAGTTGAGAGGAATGATGGGACTGGACTGTACTGGTGCTGTAATGATGGGGGCGGGGGTAGATTGAGATGGTTTGGGCATACTGAAAGAATGGAAGATGACGCTTGGGTGAGGAAGGTGAGAAGTGTGAACGTCGGGGGTAGGGTTGCAGGAGGCACATCGACAAAGACCAGGCACGAGGTCATAGAGTGTGACCTCAGGGATAAAGGACAGAATAGGGAGGCTGCCAGAGATCGAGCAGGGTGGAGAGCTGCCATTAAGTGCCCAAGGCCGACGCATTCAAGCATGTTGGAACTTTTACAAACGATACAACACGATACGATACAATGAGCAGAACATCCGATCTCTCCCAGGAAGGATGCACTGATGAGAAAACTGAAAAATGCGTTAAAATTCAGTGTAAAATGTAACTTAATACTGGATCCACATTCACAGCTTTGATCGCCTGCCCTGAAATCACACTACTATTCATGCGATGTCTTTTTGTAAGTTTTTTGACGATCTCGTAACACGAATAATTGCTCTCCTACTGATTAATTTTAATGACTTGACTTGTCAGTGATGAAATACATTCTGTTCATACCCAACGATCTGTTCCATGAATGAATATCACTACACCGTTTATAGAATTCCTGTACAGCCTTCCTTTAACGTTCAAATCACAACATATGGGATACTATGGTTTAGCTGATGAACAGTCAGGGACAAATGTTGGCATGCTGTTCCACTGGGTCTACCTCATACGCACGGCTTGCCCGACACTTTCCTTCTTGATGCGTCAAATCAATGAAAATCAAATACACGCAGGGTAGCAAATGAAACCCTTCTTATCCAGGGAATATTAGAGACATGAGGAACATGAGTAGTAGAAGTGAAATGTGCGTTAATCAGTTATCCCTTACTGCAACACACACCTTTGACAGACTCGTAAGCGGCTGTGATTTCTCTCTATGGCAAGGATCTGCGTATCTAAATCAATTACCACATGAAGTCCTTTCGTGTATTATTTACTAAATGAGTTACGAAATAATTTTACATATGCTGGGAAACATCACGGTAATACCCAGAAATCAAGAAGAGTGCACAAGCAAGAAAACTGCCAAAAAGTCGGCCTAATGTGTTTTATTTCTTTTTCACAACATTCATGCCTTTGATATCCTGAATTCGCCTCATGAGCAACACTGAACATATTAAACACACACCATATTGCAGTCTGTGAAAAAGGCTAAACTCATGTGCATTATTATTTTTTCGTATTTTTTCCAGCTTCCATCGCCGTCCTTAGGGTAGAGGGTGAGGGTTTTGTACAGGAGAAATACGTGTTGTCCAATGTTAAGTTGGCAAAATGAAGCTTTCCTAAGTAGCACGAGGAACACTTCGCGACGACACTGCTACTTGTTCAGTCTAGAAAAGCCTCAGACGACCAATAACAGGTCTTCGATCGGAGCTATGCCTTGGCCACAAAATCTTTTCACCCAGGGAAGGCGGTACAGCAAGGATAGACACTGACGCACCGCTGTACCCTGCAGCGAGAAGGTAATGTTAACGACTAAAGTTTAAATGCGTACCCTAGTTAGTTTTCTGTGTGCAATGGCCAATAGCTATTTCCCAGTTATATTTTTCCACCCTATTTCCTTAATATATTTCCTTGTTATCTCCTCTTCTTGATACATTGTCATTATGCATGTTATGGTGTCTCTGAGTATTTTCCTTGCTGATTACTTATATTTTCCTGTAATATTTTCCTACCGTGTTTACCTGATGCTTTCTTGCAGTACTGTATTATATAGTTAAAGTTACTTGTTATTTCCTTGTCATATTTTACGGCTGTATTTTTCGTTATGAGTTTTTAAAAATTACCGTTTGTTTCCCTCAGTATTCCTTATATTATAATTTTTTTACGTTTTTCTATATTTTTTTTGTCATATTCCTGCTATATTACCCTGCTATATTTCCAGCAGTTTTGTCATTTATTTTTACTATTTTTTCCTGTTGTTTTAATTCCTATTACCGATATATTGTCCTTTAATGCAAGTACTTCCTTGTCAGATATCCTGTTATAGTTCCTTATATTTTCTGCAGTATTTCCCGCCAAATCGCAAAGTAACAGGCCAACAGACTTTAATCTCGCGTCATCGGTATCTATCACCTCAGACGTACAAAGAAAATACTAGAGCAACTGTACAACCAGAGGCAATTGTTCGCCTCGTATTTCACATCCTTCTGCTGAGAGAGGCGTGGAATGCTCCTCTGTCCATAAGTCGTTCCCTTTGATATATGTGAAGGAAAAAACGTTACTTACATGCCCTAATTGTGTAGTGGATGCAAAGGAGTAAGTGAATTTCTGACTGACTGTGCAATGCCTACAAAAGTATCCAATATTTTTTTTTTTTAACTCCCTACACTTTGAAACCCCAACCCCCGCCATGTGAGCTGGAAGCAGGGCAGTGAAATGGTGGGGGACAGGGCGACGTGGAGGCGATTTGTTTGTGGCCACCCCCTACGGGATTAAGGAGTCTGGCAATAGATAAACAGACTTTGAAACGGTGGATGAATAAAATATCTGCCAAGCACCTACTCATTTTTAGCTTGTGCTGTGTCCAGTAATGCATCATAAAATCGAACTTTATACGGTATATGAAATGCAATGTACATTCAGAATCTTGCCATAAATGAGAGAGAGAGAGAGAGAGAGAGAGAGAGAGAGAGAACGTTTACAGCCATTGCCCATTTACGGACAGCATAACAGCCCCCCCTTCTTAGTGAAACATGAAATTTACATAAGACGGAATGAATACTAATGTGGGTTATTTCAGACATCTTCATTACCAGGGATCTCTCCAAACCCCTAAAGTCCACAGACGTATTTTCATAGTCCAGGCTGTCTACCTCTAGGCGACTGTCTTAACGTTAGAGGAGAAGCCATTTGCTGTGATAGGACTGAACTGTCTCTGTCTGCACCCCCACGTCATTACCTAAGCACGAAATTATTTAAAGGTGTAGTACATTCTATTTTAGTGGAGATTTTCGCATTTTTGTGGCAGAATAAAACAGTCCGACCATCTCGCATCCCCTCCACAGCACCTCTTCGTGATTAGCACCATATTCCAGTTTAGTTTCTTGTACCAGCCTAGCATACAGGAAAGAGAGATGATGTTATGGGACTGAGACGCTATGCTTTACTCCTTCAGGCCATGTACGACCTTAATATTCTCTCTTATATTCTTTCTTGCCACTGCCTGACAAATTGCATATACCCCCACTGACCGATTACACATGTTCTCTCTACCTTCACACGATTTTAGTTAATTTTATTCAGATCAACCAATGAAGGAGTTGAAGGCCGTACCCTCTCGTGTTTGCATCATCACTCCCAGGCTTTATAGAGTCGTCTGAAGGTGGAAAGGGAAAGAAATGTTACTGGATAAAGGGAAGAGATCTTTAGGAGAGACAGTGTTGAGAAAGTTTCCCTCTTCACTCAATTGACGCGTCTTAAACTTTACTATTGCTACTTAGATTTTATTCAGTTTAGGACAGACGTATCGAACTGAATGTGTACTATATATGTAGCTTGCATTAACTTCCTTAGCACTGGAGGTCGAAGTAAGAGTAATAGAAACGTCTAAAGGTATCCAGGCTAAAATACGCAGTTCTGTCATTACATTGAAGAGTATAATGAAAATTAAATATAATCCCCACAGCGCATATGGAGAAACTGCCGTATTAAAAATAATTTCGTCTGGAGATGGCATTAAGTAATAAACACTTCAGAGGTGTGATGAGGTTAAGGAGAGAGAGAGAGAGAGAGAGAGAGAGAGAGAGAGAGAGAGAGAGAGAGAGAGAGAGAGAGAGAGAGAGAGAGAGACTAATTATACTATGAGGGTTATTGCACTGTACCCATTTATCCAGTAACGTATGTTTTATTTCGTCCCCAGAAGATTTTACTCATCTCAAAACAGTCTTTCGCACAGTAGAGTAAAATACGGCCTTTATTAACTATCAATGCAACACGTCCCCTTTATGCTGAGTTAAATAATCTTGTGGCAGGAAGAATTTTAAGTAAGAATATCAATCAACAAAACAAAAGTTACCGGAATGAATGGTCCTCCAAGATTATCGTGGGGTAGAGGCACGCATAATGATTTTCACCATAAAATATGTAGCCCATCGTTTACAAGAGGTTCATTAAGGCTAACTACATTAGTATCTCCCCAGGCAGCATCCACAATTACACCCCTGTCCCAGCTGCACTGACGGGTGAGCAGGGACACTGGAGAGAGAGAAAAAAACTGCTGATGAGGGGGATCGTCTGGAAATATATATATTTTTTCTTCACTAGTCTGCGGTTGAATGTGCTGACCAATGCACTTCCATCCCCCGAATGAGGATGAAGGTAGCGAAGGATCTGATGCACCTCCGTATTGATGATGATGGCAGTGGATATGATGATGATGGCAGTGGATATGATAAGGCAACATCTGACATTACGATAAAAATAACGACAATGATGATGATGAGCGAAACCCTCATCATGAAGGCAGTGATGGATTTATTAATAAAGGTTTTGTGCTTCATAAATATACCTTTACGGAAAAATGATGTATATTTTGATTGTGATCAGGTATGTGAAAGTTTTGCAGCCTAAACTAATTAACTCTGCGGTCAGATAAAACGAAGAAAGGACAGATTAATTCTAACACTATGAGGAGCCTCAGTTTATCAGCCAAGCGGCCGAAAGACATGCAATAACACATCATCGCGCTGCTATATAGAAGGAGAGAAGAACGACTGAATGATTTGTGTTGTTTGATAAGTAAAGATGAGGTCAATTCTAGGTGTCGATTCAAATTCACCATTTTAATTCAGTGACATATTTCATATTTCCTAACACCAGAAGAATTTCATTAGGCTCTGACGAAACTGGCCTATCTATCCATTGCCAGACACCTCCATCACGTAAGGGGTGGTCATAAGAAAAATCGTCTCCATGTCGTCCTGTTCCCCGCCATTTCGCTGCCCTCTCCCCACTAACACCCCCCTCTCTCATATACCTCTCAATTTCATCCCTCCATTTCATCCTCTTCCCTCTCCTGCCTCCTCTAGTGAAGGGGTTATAATCAGTCTCCACATACCTCTGAACAACCCGTTTTTTAAAACAAATTTGTCAACAGGTGACTATATCTATCTATCTGTCTATCTATCAATCTCCTATCTATCTAACAATCTATCAATCTCCTATATATCTATCAGTCTCTCTCTCTCTCTATTGGCGATTGACTCTGTTGTACAGCGCACACGAATAAGGACTGTCAGTATCAGGGTTCATCGGAACTCCTTCACAGGTGACGTTTCGCAATATATATCTCACCACATCATGAGACGTAAAACTAAAATAATATATTTCAATTACAATTAAATAATTCAGTTGGTGATCAAATAATAATTATAAATATACTAAGCTGAGGAGGTATCTTAATGATGAGCACCAGCGCGAATATATTTTTGGATTTCCTCATTAATTTCCACCTGTGATCATCAAGATAACTTCTCATTATCATAATCATATTTTGGGGTCTGATCGTGCCATGAGAAATTGCGAAACGTCCCAAGTCAAGATATAACTACAAGCGCTGCTATTGCTATTCCATATATCTATCTATCCATTCATATCTCTCTGTCTATAAAACGAAAACCAATGCAAAAGAGAACACACTTATTCTCTGGAACACTGCGGCTACAAAATTAAGGCATATTCATCCCGCGTGGAAAATAAGGAAGGCATCTTACTGATAAGCTAGATATTTACACCATAAAATATTAAAGACCTGTAAACAAGAACTAGAGTCTTGAGCCTTCATGAACAAGAAGCGGTACCAAGGCACAGCAAACCCGTCCCCGGCAGTCATTTTAGTGCTGACGTATAAACCCAACAGGATATCTAGCAAAAAATGTCACATATCAAATCTGGAGAAATCCAGGTGAAAACTGACGATTTTGTGCCCATTTGTAATTTAGGCCAGACTCACCTGCCATTGACCCTCCTACCGCTAACTAGGGGATGCCCCCCCTGATGTAATGAGACATGTTATAGGATGCAGATTTGAAAGATGCCTAGGTTTTGGCTCCATGTCTATATGGCGAGTCTGAGAGGAGTTATGAAAAAAAAAAAAACGCGTTTTACCCGTCCCCGATTTTTTAAAATACATTTTTTGAGCCTACAGCCTGGGCCTTGGCTTAATTTGGCCCAAAATTTAATCAGGCGATCAGAAGGTCATAGCCCATCAACCCTGTAATTTTAGTCAATATCGCACCAGTAGTCTTCGCGTAAAGTTGTTAACAGACAGAGACAGACAGACAGACAGACAAACAGACAGAGTGAAACAATATCGGATAATAAATAGACTTCATAATAAATGAGAAAAAAAAACAGTAATACAGTACTGTATTACTGAAACCATTAAGATGAAAATACAACTTTGTGAAGTGCAGAGGTAAACAATGAGGTATCTACAACACAGAGTCAGTATGTGTGTGCTCTACTGTACGTTTGTTCGTCTCTTTCACGAGAACGGTAATCGATACTGACCCAATTCTCTTTTGCATTAAGTCAGGGTAAAGTCATGAAAGTGCCAGAAAAATACCGAACAAATATTCTGGAGGTGACGCGCGACGGGATGGCATGAAATTGTCGGAAACTGCGACACGCAAAATAGTATGCGAAAATCATTTTTTCGACTTTTTGGTCAGAATTGGTCATTGTGGCTCAATAACGGTATGGAAACAAAGATAATGGAACTTGCAAACATTTTGGGACGCAGTGGCTATTAGACAGTCCCTCAGATTTTGCAGACAAGCACTACTGTTACTATAAAAACAGTGTGAAATGAACAAAATGTGTAAAGAAAAGTCACGTGTTAATATTTCATGTAAAACAAACTACGGTACTGTAGGTAGTAACTGAAGTAATATTACTTATATCATAAGAACTGTAATTGTTAACGAAGTACGTATAAAATGGTCGCCTAGAAGTGAACAGCTGTAATGGCAAGGGTTTGGTACCCCTTCCCCCCCTCTCTCCCCCCCATTTTTTTTACCTTGATAACCTACCGCAAGACTGACGGGTGATACGTGAAACACATGTTTGGACGAAATAATTAAATGTACACACACACACACAGTAAATGTATGTATGTATGTATATATTCTAACTGAAATGCTTCATCAATCAAGTTTCATGAACTACCAGTAAGTGCAAAAACAAAAAGGAAAAAAAAAAGAAAATATGTATACAATCTGATAAGTGTAAAAGCGCATATATCGTGGAACACTGTCCTGTTTAGTGGAGTGACGTGTGGGATTAGATGCGTGGGACAAGCCTGTTGAGCTGCTGAGATTAGTCCCATCACTAAGAGGGATCTCTAATGAGCTTAACTCTTTCAGTTCGATTGCATCGTTATCCATGTTGTTCTTGCTGCTTGAAGATCAATGTATTTTACACAGGAGACTGTTTACTAACTGATGCTTCTTTATCAGTCCATACAAAATCAGACAGTACCTTCTATTCTGGAGGACAACGAAAGCCAGAATTAATGCATCTCTGTGCTGGTGAAGTGCAAATGAGGAAGGGGTGTCTGTGAAGCGAATGATGTATTAAAATAGCAGTGTGCTGTAATATGAATTCACGGACAGAATATACTGATGTCCTACATAGTCAGCACAGACGATGAAAAGAAGAAACCAGGACTTTACCGAAACATAAACTAATAAAAGCAAGTAAAAACAACCCTCCTCCCCGTACAAAAGCTCAAAAAGAAATGCCAAGAACCACTCAGGGAAGACCCAAAGTAACCTACTCAAACCCCCAACTGAAACAACACTTGTCTGTTCGAACACTAAACTCAAACCCCCCAGACTGAAGCAAACAAACCAACACCGCCTATAGGTTCGAACAAAGAATCCATTACGTACTATTAGCCACATTAATTTCAGGCTATACTTTTCTATTAGTAATTTTTCCCCTACTAAAATATCAGCTGAATTACTGAATTTAGCTACTACCTGAAAATCATCGTAAAAGAAAGGGTGGTCGTGGCTTAATGAATGCTCTCTAATAGCTGAAAATCCCATCTGATGTAAATATTGCCCTGTTCTGTAGCTCTTTCCCATATGTTCAGATATTCTTATTTTGAATGAACAGTTGTACATCCAATATACCCAGCCTTACACCTAGGACATGTAAATTTGTAAACAACATCTGAACATAGGGAAGTAAGCACCCTGTTTTTGTGATTGAAAAAAATCTTTATCTTAAAGTCATTAGTAAGTATAATCCTAAAATTTACTGACGGAAAACTGTTTTTTAATTCTTTAAGTACCAAATTGTGAAAATGATAGCCGATTTTCCCATAGAAAGGCATTTTAACATATTTAACCATTTTTTTTCACCTCAAAACATACTGTTTTACTTTTTAGTTTAGTATAGAGAAAAGACTTTCAATACTTATCATATACGTGTATCTGATAATTATTGTTCAGAGAATAATCCCTAAGTGTAAGAAATTCTTCATGCAAAGTTATATAATTTGAACAATAGACGTAGCCTACATGGTGTTTCTGGAGTGGAAAGAAAGGTTGATCTAGAACAAATAGGATTTAAATGTTCGCCTTTTTGGCCCGGCAACGTCGGGTGCCCCTGCCAGTAATATACTGTATATATGTATGTATATGTATGTATGTATCTGTCTGTCTATCTATCTATACAGTATATATACGGGATAGAGAGAGAGAGAGAGAGAGAGAGAGATAGTAATATACTGGTATATGCTGTACTGAGTGGAGGAATGGGTAATCATTTACGTAAACAGACCGAACCTACCATGGGGAGCACCAACTTCTGTCCTAATCTTGGCATGATTTACCCCAAACCTTAGCAAAGCAAGAAAAATAAAGCAGGTGGTACTCTTGGGTACACTGTTTCGTGTTGGATTTGTTTGGCGTAGTATGTATGACAACGCTGCACGGTTAAAGGTAATAAATAGTGGAAACATGCCTGGTGTTCTGGTTTGGGCTACTGATGATCAGATGAGGGAGGCGTGACTACGAATATGGGTCTTACTTGGAATGAAATGTCAGTTTCCAGCATTCACTGCTCATTATGAATTTTCCTTCATCATATCACCTAATAACTGAATACATAACTTCTGAATCACTTGTCAGGGGTAACGAAAGCAGCGTATCACTGTAGCCTATGTTTGACTTAAGCACCATAACTAAAGAACAGATTAATCATTGTCCAGTCCGTAATACTACGAAGTTACGCTTGAACCAGCTGAATAAAGACGCCGCAGGCAATTATTTCTCGTTGTTTATATTTCCAAATATCGTCCAGAGTCTGGTAATGACAGAAATGCATAAGGAAATGATAAGAACACCGCAATGGAAAATGTTCAGAAAGAGGAAAAACGGGGTAAACACTGCAGAGTGAACAAGACTGCCAATTGTTTTCGTAGCCTCCTTTTTGTGAGTTACAAAACTGTTACAATAACAGATAACACTCTAAGGTGATGAAAGTGATACAGTGAAAAGACGGGGGTAAGGGACAGGGAGAAAAAGACCATACGTGAGGAAGACCTGCGTATATGAGACACAGTGACAGAGAGTGAGATGGGGAAGACAGCGGCTACCTGTCTCACCCAACTCCTTTTTCACTACACTGTCTTCTACACCTACAAACCACTCCACACTTTTGCCTCTCCCTGCCTACCTTTCACCTCACCTTTCCTTCCCTTTTAATTCCTGTCATCCTCTCCCTCCCTTCCGCATTCTCATTTTCTCTCCCTCCCTCTCTCTTTGTCTTTCCCTCCCTCCCTCCCATTTCCTCTCCTTCGCTCCCAGTCTCCTGTCCTTCTCACATACCTCAAGCAACCACACTCTCTTCCTCCCTCTCGGTCTGCCTTTTCTTCCTCCCTCTCGGTCTGCCTTTTATTCCTCCCTTTCTTCTTTTCCTCATCCTCCACTCTGTCTAAATGTCCTTCCCTCTTCCTTTGTCTTTCCATCCTTCCCTGTCTCCCACTCGCAAACTCCCTCTCACTTTCCCTTCCCATTTATCCTCCCTTCTTCGCCCACTCTCCGCCCCTCTCCTTGTTTTCCCCCTCTTGACACGTCCTCTCCCCCTTCTTTTTCTCCCTCCCAGTCGTATTTTTCTCCCCTTTCCCTCCCTTCCTTTTGTGTATTTCTCCTTCCTCCCTCCCTCTGTCTTCCTTCACCTTTTCTTTCTCTTTCTAATCTTCCTCCTATTGTTTGTGTCCCTCACTTTGCTAATGATTTTTTTTCCCTTTCCTCCTCGTAATGTGAAATTCTGTCCACTTCCCTTCCTCGCTTTCTTTCCCTCCTTTCTTCCCCTGCTATCTGAATCACTTATGTTCTCTCTCTCTCTCTCTCTCTCCGCCGTGACTCCTTTCATCACCGTCTCTGTCTCTGTCTGTCCGTCTGTCTGTCTGTCTCCTCGTTCCGCCGTCTCCCCCCTTCTTTCATCACCCCCTCTCTCTCAAAGCGTTTCATACCCCATCCCACAATATTCTGTACTTTATAATTTTTTTGTTCTTTCCTCTTCCTATTATCAACATCAGAGAATCCACGCACAGTCAAGCACAAATTTATTTTTTTAAGTTTTATCCGCGTTGGTAGATATGCATATGAGAGTGAGGCGTGCTTACTTCCTGGTGTTTTTTTCTGCTTTACTTGTCTTGTTCCTGATGTATTATTCCAAACAGACCGACTTACAATACCTATCTCACAGGCAGTCTTAACACAGCCCGATCCCACGCCTAAAACCATTCCCACCTACCCGCTTCACTCTATTTCTGTCACCCCAGCACCGTACTTCAAAGCAAGGTTTGTTCCCATCTCCAACAACGCGCCTCATGACACACGTACCTTCACAGGGTGTATTCAACTCTACCCACCATCCATAATCTTCTTAGGCCGTCGCACCCTCCACGTCCACTCGTTTCTGGCCATTGCATTTTTTTCCTTCTTTGTAATACCTCACCTTTCCCTGCCCACAACACACATTTTCACAGTATGCCCACCATTCACCACCATCTCAACCGATTTGCTTCTCTGTCCTCCACACTCAGTACCGAGACAGGAAATCTAGACCATTAAATACTGCATGTGATGGGCTGGTTCTCGACATTCACGTTGATATGCATAGCCTCAATCGCTCTCTATTGACTTACGAGGACTAGACAGATCTGAAATGACTTGGGATGACCTGATTCGCCTGCCATCGTTCTCAGTTCCACCGCGTTGGGTCTGAATATGGACGAAATGAGCTGGAATGATTTGAATGGGTCGATGCTGGCGTGAAGGGATGGCCTGACCTAAATTGATGTGGCTGTTTCGTAGTGGATGTAAAGACCGACAGGAAACCAAATTAGATATGAAGGATGGGACCTGACTCCACTGATTTTGAAATGATCTGGCGTACGTGAATGCTTCTAAATGGTCGTGAATGAATACTGCTGGATCTATATGCCCCTCTACGACCCTGAACTGATGTGTCTAAACTGGAGTGGAAATGAACAACTGGCCAAAATCGCCTGACTGATCTACTTTACCCTAAACGGCCCTGATCAAACCTAAGCGACTCGGACTTATAACCTGAATTAGCCTAGTTCGACTTAACGAGCCCTTGACGAACAAGAGCTGATCTGAGTGTCTCTAAATGAACTTAATCTGATCTAACTGGGCCTCACTTGACCTTAGCATCCTTGGACAAACTGAAAATGACCCGAAGGAGCCTGAAGGGATAACAACGATCAGGACGGCTGTGAATTATCGGAAAGGAAGAAGCTGATTGTGAATTAATCTTACTGGACACTACAGGACCAGAATACCTTAAAACACTGAGCCTGGAACTGCTGGGGAGGGACGTGCCGATAAAACTGGTCTGCGCCACTGCCTTGTTATAAAAACGGTCCTCAGTTCCCTCCCTATGCCACTAAAGGAGAACGGTGGGCTGCAGGAGGTGGGGAACTTTATCCTGCAGTCCACCGAGTTCACGTTTCCGATGAACCTGAGGCTGCAACAACAATGTGGGACGTCCTCAGGCGGAAGAGATTATGTATGAGTACTTCACTTTGGCTAGAAGAACTAAGTCAGTGAGTTGTGTGTGTGTGTGTGAGCGTGATATGTGTGTGTACATTCAGAAACACCTAACACGTTCACACACACACACACACACACACACACACACACACACACACACACACACTAGAAGGCACTTAGAGAGCGCATACCTCCACCAGCGCCAGTATATTTTATGATTCCTAAACCAACATCCGTCCAACGTAGCAGGTACAAGTAATTAATTCTACAGTCCCAGTCTGTCTTGCTGCATAATCTCAGAGAAGGGGGGTGTACATCCACCGACGTCAATGAAATTTATGATCTATTCTTGCACCGGAATCAGCATCCATCTTAAAATCAATCAACTCTTCCTTCTCTCAACGCACACCTGTCTACCAAATTCCACTGAAGTCTGATAACAACTTTTTGATGAGTCTTGTGCAAAAACAGAAACGAACAAGCCAACAAACAACTAAACACAAATGCTCGGGTGAATACATACCCTCGTCCAAATTCGTAAACAGAGGAAGAAAAACTTACAGAAATATACACACTGAAACACCAATTTAAACACACAAACACAAACTCATCAACACATTCACACAAACTCACGAT
>JAGKTI010024756.1:5000-14245 GCA_018397915.1 Birgus latro | reverse complement strand
TGCAGAAAGGACTTCAATTATGAAGTAAGGATGTAGTTTTAACAGTGATGAATATACTACTTATCCTTTTTATTCACTTGTCATATCTATACACTCATTATTATTTTCATTTCTATATATTGCTTAACTTCCCTGTGATTTCTATAAATAACAGTTATAAATACCAACCTTTCTCATACCAGCTTTTACTTATATTACTGGAGAAGATGGAGAGCGAGAAACTAACGAGGAAAGTGTACGCGAGTGAGGTGGAGGGAGAGTGAGGGAGGGGAGGGCCAACGATGAGATGGAGGGATGGAGTGGAGGGGTATTATACAGTATGTGAGAGGGAGGTGTAAGCTTGAAGCAGGGCAGTGGAATGTCGTTGGATTGGGCGATATGGAGGCCATTTATTTGTGGCCACTCCTTACTTGATTGAGGTTTCTGGCAATAGATAGATAGATTATCTAATTTTATCATGACAATGGAATTGTATTGTAAATATTATGTTTCCTTCTCTAATTTGAATCAACTATTTACATTGTATAATTTTATCTTTTATTCTGTGATATCCGTTTTTGTACTTGTCTATGGAAAGGGCCCTAGCTGCATCGTTATGCTACCACATTTTTATTACCTTACTCAATTATTTCTCCAACCTCGATGTAACTAGACTCCTAATAGACATATTGCCCCATCGTGCCAGGACACAAAACGTTTAGTTGGCTAGGGATAATTGTTACAGCAATTTAATAACTTCTTACACACTTGACTGATATCAATATATATTTGTCCATATCTAATAGTATGTAAGTGGAGTTATAAGTGTGAAATTATAAGTGCGGCCTGGGCTACGTGCCAGATTTTGTAGTATTCAGCCGGCGTCACTTACAAAATATGCTGATGTAGGTCTAGGAAGAAGAGCGGCTCGGCTTCTCAAAAGCTGGAGCATCAGTTCTGAGGTAAGGCTAGTACGGGCAGGATGTGTTCAGCTGGTCAGAATAAACATCCGTTAATTTACATTGGACACTGGATTGACCTGAGTTGGCATAAAGGTGGTAAACACACATCGTTAGTCTGTCCTCACAATCTCTCTCTCTCTCTCTCTCTCTCTCTCTCTCTCTCTCTCTCTCTCTCTCTCTCTCTCTCTCTCTTCTGCTGGCACGGTGCACTTGGAACCAGATGTCACCTGTAGAAGTTCTCGGCTGTACCCTCCTGCGTCCACTGGGGCCACTTGGTATGGTTTTCAGTGATGCAGACTCCTTCCTGCACCCACCCACACCACCAAGCATTTACTGTTTACGCGGCCTAACCGAGATCCTCAGTTAAGTAACTGATGACATAAGTGAGAGCACACGTGTTATCATCCATTGGTGGGCATTGTGGGAATGTACAATATCTCGTTACAAATTCGCCTACCAGTTTCAACGTGTCAGTGTGAGACAGGTGATAGAAATGCTGTTGCCTGACATTCAGTTATCTGGTAACGACATGTGAGAGGGTTGCGGAAGGAAAGTGGAAAGTAATAGTAAGATTTCCCCTAACACTTTGCCTCCCAGTACGTCACCCTTTTCATCCACATATACCTAGATGGTGAGTGTCTGGCAAGTACTTCGTCAGCACCTGTTTTGCATTCATAGTTTCGAAATGGTAGGCGAGTGTCCAACGCAAGATATTCCTCAGGTTTACTAACGACGTGGTACTGTTCGGACCAGAGGAATCGCTGAATAACCACAGTCACGAGCAATACTTTATTTAACTCCCTAAGGAGACAGAAGTTGAACACAAGGCCGGGCGAATTGATAATAGTGGTTTGGTATTCTGATAATGTTTCACAATGTCAGAGTTTCAGTCACCTGAATTCTACTCTTATACCACCATGAGCAGCTATAAAGAGTTCAAATGTATTTTCAGTAACCTTTCGCCTACATATTTGGTGGGAAAAGATTATGGATGGGTAGAGACAACAATGGAGGGCTATGTAAGTGAGTTTTAAATACAAGTAGTCAATAGAAAATTAGTAATGACTTTACTTAGTCTTCGATGCTTAGTGTGAACTTAATTTTTTGGCAAAATTTTTCCTATTAATTAAATAATGTTCAGTCATTAACCACTTAGTGTCTGCAGTTAAGCAGCAGAAATATGAAAGATAAGAGTGTACCTTTTATTTGCAAGAAACCCGTTCATGAATCATATTTCGAAATTTTTCCTGTCTTCTCTCCCATCAATTTCTCAGTTTCCTTCTTGCTGGTGTGAGAGTCAGACCCAAAATGAGGTCTTTGCTGCAAGTACATCCCGTCCTTTGATCTCATGGCTCTGGAATCGTGCCAGTGGAAGACAAGACGCAAAGAGGAGGAAACACGTAAAACCGGGAAAGGAGTGAGACTGAGGAAAACGTGAAGTATTAAGGCAAGAGTGTACGAGAGAAATATGGAAGAAAGGGAAGGAGAGACAGAAGAAAGTAAAAAAGAAAAGGCATTGTGAAATCACTGTAAGGAGGGTAGAAAAACAGATGAACAAAGAAGGAAAGGATGAAAGTAATGTATGGGTGAGGCTGTTCGACACGGATGGGTTAATTGTTACTGACTCCTTCACTGTAAGAGGTCTTCCTGTTAACTTAATTTTATCGTGTTGTAGCAGTAGGAATAAAATGAAAATAGCCACCCAGTGCAAATTATTACTATTTTTTTTTTAATCCAAGGAAGAAGGAACCAAAGACCATGGGCCCGCATACTGTTCGTTCCAAGAAAAAAAAAAATACAAAAGAGAGCCAAATTCAAGAGCCATTCATTTCGAGATGCTTGGACACACTGCGTTTGAAAGACCGGAGATCATAGGAAGTAGGGAATACAGACAGAGGAAGACAGTTCCAGAGTAGATCAGTTGCATAAATGAAGGACTGGGAGTAACGGTTAACTCTTGCATTAAAGAGCTGGACAGAAAAGGGATGAGAGTTTGTTGCTAGACGGGTACTACGTGCCCGTCGTAGAGGTGGAGGGATGCAAGCAGACAGTTCAGAGGAACAGTGACCGTTGAAGTAACCATAGAAGAGAGATAAAGATGCACCAGTGCGGCGAAGAGACAAAGGTTGAAGGGAATCAGTAAAAGGAGGGGAGTTAATGAGACGAAAAGCCTTTGACTCCACCCTCTTGAGAAGAGCTGTATGTGGGGAGCTTCCCCACACATGAGAGTTGTACTCCAAACACGGACGAATTAAACCCGTGTACAAAGTCAACAACTGTGCAAGGGTAAAGAAAGTTTGGAATCGGCTTAGCACACCTAATCTCTTGGAAGCAGATTTCACAAGAGATGTAATATGTTCTTTCCAAGACATATCTCGAGAAAATGAAACCCCAAGCAAGTTCAAGGATGATGCAGGACTGAGCTGGACATTATTAAACATTAGTGGGTAATCCTAAGGAAGATTTTGTCAGGCTGATAAGTGTAGGAACTGAGTGTTTGATGCAATTAAAATACAAGATTATTTTTACCCCAATCAGAGATACGAGCCAAGTCAGACATTATGTGTGCCATAGCCTCATCCCTTTTTTGTTGAAGTAACTGATGAGATGGACGTTGCGGAAACCGAATGGAAAGGTGAAGGGTGGAATTATCAGCGCACGAATGGATAGGGTTAGATGTACAGCTTAGAAGGTCATTGATGAATAAAAGGAAGAGAGTTGGTGATAGGACAGAGCCCTGAGGAACACCATTGTTGATAGGTCTAGGAGATGAACGATGGCCGTCAACAACAGCGGCTATAGAACGACCAGAAAGGAAGCTAGAGATGAAGGCACAGATAGAAGGATAGAAACCATAAGAGGGGAGTTCGGAAATTAAAGATTTATGCCAGACTCGATCGAAAGCCTTTGAGATGTCAAGTGCAATGGCAAAGCTTTCGCCGAAGTCCCGAAAGGAGGATAACCAGGAGTCTGAAAGGTAGGTGAGAAGATCGCCAGTGGAGCGTCCCTGACGGAACCCATACTGACGATCAGAAAGAAGGTTGTGACAGAAAAGATGCTTTAAGATTTTTCTGTTAAGGATTGACTCGAAAACTTTTGAGACGCAGGATGTTAAAGCAATTGGACGATAGTTAGAGGGTTGAGAATGGTCACCCTTCTTTAGAACTAGCTGAAAGAGAGCAAACTTCCAGCAAGAAGGAACGGTACAAGTTGATAGACAAAGGCGAAAGGACATTTTTTTTAGGACAACAGGGGGACTCCATCAGGCCCATATGACTTGTTAGTATTGAGGCCAGTGATGGCAGAGAATACATCAGCTGAAGAAATTTTAATGTCAGTCATGAGGAAGTCTGAGGGGGGAAGTGATGGAGGAACAGCACCGGAATCGTCTAAGGTGGAACTGGAGGAGAAAGTCTGCGCAAAGAGATCTGCTTTATCTGTAGAGGAAATAGCTACAGAGCCATCAGAGTAGAAAAGAGGAGGGAAGGATGATGATGTAAAGTTGTTAGAAAGGTTTTTGGCAAGGTGCCAGAAGGAGCGTGAAGAATTCGAGTTGGAGAGTTGAGAACATTTAGAACGGATGAAATTATTTTTAGCAGAGCGAAGAACAGACTTAGCACGATTCCGGGCAGAAATATAAAAAAGATGTGATTCAGGGGTGGGTTGGCACCAGTACCTTTTATAGGTCCTCTCCTTGTTGGGGACAGCATTAGAACAAGCGTGATTAAACCAAGGCTTTCTTGCATTAGTCAGAGGATATGAGAAAGGAATGTATGCTTCCATGCCCGAGTGATTAACCTCCGTAATGCACAAGGCACACTCAGATGGCTCCCGGCCATGGAAGCAATAATCATTCCATGGAAAATCAAAGAAGTGCTGCCTGAGGGCCTGCCAGTCTGCAGCTCCAAAGTACCACAGGCGGCGTTTCTTTGGAGGGTCCACAGGCCGTACCAGAGCGATGGGTCAGGTTAAGGTAATAAGGTTATGATTACTGTATGAATCAGGTTTCATTTATTTTTACGATACTCATACGTCTTTCAGATAGTGCATTCGTCGTATGGGGGCAAAGAAATAGTCGACATAAGCGAAGGAATGGGTGGGAAGAGCTGAGATTGAGGTGGGGTTGGGGTACAAAATTATCGTCGGTTAAAAAGTGTGTTGCAGGATTAGTGGTTTTAGTGTAGTGACGGTTTATGCAAAAATGTCCAGCACAAAAGAAACTGTCAGGGAGGAATAAAGAAATAGGCAGCTATGGGAGACAAAGAAATATGTAGTTAATAGCTGGAATAACCCTGCTGTTGGGGAGGATCCATGAGAGAATATACGGTGAAAATGGGTGGTGTTAGAGTAATAGTTTGAGTGCATTGGATGTATATTTCATAGTTTTCTGCAACATTAATGAAAACAAGAAGATAACATCACATTGGCCTCTTATACTTTGCGTTTTGTGATGAAGGTTAACATACATTTTGGTCAATGCATTATGCAGACCAATATTCATGTGTTGTGGGGATGGCTCTGAGAAAGTTATCATTGTCTACCCTACGATACTTTCTAGTTTCCATAACACTTTTCACGCATTTTAGCGCCTGTTACTTAAGGTCTCCTGATTGCATGGTTTGGTAACAATTTCATGAAGCTGACAAATACTTTCACTCTTCTCAAAAGCAGACTGAGCCGTCCCGGTAATACAATATATAAGAGTTGGGGGGTGCATTATATGGATCACCGTGTGTAATAAACTTATACGATCAAAATTTTAGTCTTGGAAGAATGCAGATAAACTTTTCTCCTAAGTCCTGAGGCATTGAATGTAATTGCTTGGTTGTAACATGAATCAGCTGCATAAGCCGTGATTATGCGCTCTGGGAATCGTTCGAATGAAACTCAATTAATCAAACTCTTCCCTGTGTCAGCCAGGGATCGAACGCGCGTCATTGAATACAACAGAAGCTCTGTCTAACCACTCGGCCACCACCATTTTCCCCATGATCATCCTGCTCCAGCTCGCTAGCAGGTGTCGTGGGCATACAGACTGTAGCTTCAATGTTCAGCAGCGTGACCATGTGGCTGTTCCACCACTATGGGCAACACGGAGGCCGCTCTGTTTTTATACGGCATCTAATTCTCAGCTTCCCCTTTACAGTATTCTCTTCCAGTTTGCCTTTCGGCTGGTTGCGCATAAATGCTTTTCATTGGATGCCGTCCAAGTTCGTACTAGCATACCAGGAATAGTAGGAAATTTTCTGTCAAAATTGATTTACTTTCTTTAACATCTTTCCCATGACACGACTCAATCAGTCAGACTCGTTATGTGCTTTTCACTAACATTAGTCTTTTGAATAAAGGAGAAGAGACATCACAGATATTACTGAATGAATAAGGAATAAATTAATACACTGTAGCACCAGCTGAACAGGGCAGTACTCCCAACGTGGATGGAAAGCTGATGACAAGGAGACCTGAAGAAGCCTTTTCATCAGCCCTCAGGACTAGTTTTTGACCATCCCCCTTTGCTGAGCTTTTCCAGTTTCAGTAATACAGAGGCCAGGTCAGCATGCACTTCAGTACAAGTTCCTATAACTGTCAAAACCAAACTACATGCACAGTACACACTATACATCCCTAATCAAAATTTTGTTAAATATGGCAACTAAACACCAAGTCCCAGAGGTCCAAGGGGAGGAGTACAATAAAAGCCCCCACCATCCGGTCCTCTCACGGTGACGACCAAACGAAGTGCCTGGAACCACTGGCTGACTCGCTTCTTCATTTCTTCAGCATTCGTGGCCATTTCTCTAACTTTCTCTCAGTTCAATACCACCTCTCCTCCTCTAAACTTCATCTTCCCTTCCTCAGTGAGCCTCGACTGTCTGAGACGACTGATAACAGACCCTTCTCTGTATCCTTCTACTTTCTCTATATTCATTTCAGAGCCAAAAGTTGGCTGTTGTGTATGTGCACGCAACATAATCTCGTGATCCTGAACTTGAATCTTCTTAATTCTCTACTTTCTGGTTTCAGCAATACTGTCATTCTCTAACTAAATACATCTGTGTTGTTTACTTATCCTGTAATTCTACTGATTGTGAAAAATTCTTCCACTATCTAACTTTTGTGATGGAACGCATCCTTTTAATTCTTCCTCCTCTGAAATCTTTATTCTAGGTGATTTCATTGTTCACCACCACATTTGGCTATCCTCTCGTTTCGCTAATCCATTTGGTGAACAAGCCTACGTCTTTTCTCATTAATGACCTAGAGCAGCTTGTACAGTATCCCTGACCACCCTGGAGTTCCATCATGCTTCACTTCTACCTTACAACTAATCCTTCAGCTTACACTGTTAATCTTTTCTCTCCTTTTGGCTCCTCTGATCACAACCTTATCACCTCAACCTGTCCCTTCGCTCAAGTAAGGCCTGGGACCCTCACAAGAAGTGGCGGCTATACCACTTTGGAGCTGCTGATATGGGAGGCCCTTAGGCAGTCTTTCTTTGATTTTCTGTGGAATGATTATTGCATCCGTGGCTGAGAAATATCTAAGTGTGCCTCGCCCATTATGGAGATTATTCTCTCGGGCATTGAAGCATACATTCCTTTCGTTTTCCCTGTGAATAATTTAAAAAAAAAACTTGGTTTTATCATGCTTATTCTAATACTGTCCACAACAAGGAGAGGGCCTACAAAAGGTACTGGAGCCAACCCACCCCTCTAACTCATCCCTTTTATATTTCTGCCCAGAATCGTGCGATGTCTGTTCTTTGCTCTGCTAAAAGTAATTTCATTCTTACTAAATGCTCTGAGGTCTCCAACTCAAGTTCTTCCTGCTCCTTCTGGCATCTTGCCAAAAAACTTTCTGACAACTTTACCTCATCATCCTTCCCTCCTCTTTTCTACTCCGATGGCTCTGCAGCTGTTTCTTCTGCTGACAATGCAGGACTCTCGCTCAGAGATTCTGCTCCGATTCCACCTCAGACGATTCCGATGCTCTTCCTCCATCATTTCCGTCCTCCGACTATCTCATGGTTGACATTAAAATTTCTTCAAATAAAGTATTTTCTGTCATCACTAGCCTCAGCACTAACAAGACATATGGGCCTGATGGGGCCGCTCTTGGTGTCCTCAAGAACTGTGCTTCAATGCTTACATTCTGCCTAGGCAATATCTTTTGCATTTGCTGTCAACTTGTACCTTTCCTTCTTGCTGGAAGTTTACTCTCATTCAGCCTGCTGCAAAGAAGGGTGACCATTCCCTACCCTCTAACTATCGTCTAATTGCGTTAACATCTTGAATTTCAAAAGTTTTTGAATCTTTCCTTAAACCGCCCAGTCCCCCTGATGTACGATGAACGTCACAACTTTTTTTTACGCTGAGACCCACCGACGTGCATCGTACGTCATTCAATGGCAAGGCTCGTCGTTTGCATATTTTTCAAGATTCGTGGGTGATTTTTGGTAGGGATATGGGAGACCTTCCTCTAGCCCCAGCAAGGCGGCAACACTGTCTGACCCTGTTCAACCCCCCTCCCCCTCGGGGGGTGGGCGATTTTCTCGCAACTCACCTGTTAGCGGTGACTTGGCCAGTAAAGACACGTAGCACCACAGTCTCTCTGATGACGAAATGCAAGGCGAAAGTGATTCCTGATGCAGAGGACAAAGATTATATGGCACCAGAGTTAGTAATGAACAGAAGTAATGAGGAAGTAACATCGCCAAGTTAGGTGCGATATGTTGATGTTTTGGTAAGGGAACAATGCTTATATCGCCTATTTTAGTTTGTGAAAAGCAATATACTCTTGTACTGAATATAAATTAGTCCCAAATAAATAAATATCTACGAGGCTGTGTAGTTTTGGTTAAGTTTCCCTCGCAATGGGATCGTATTTTATGGAGCACGGCATGATGAAAAACTGTAGTCAGGTGAGGGATCTATTACCTATTTAGAATATTTTCGCTTCAGGTGAGCACTTTCTCGCTGAATTTTCCATGTTTCTCACCAAAAGAGAAGGTTTGAGCAGAAGAAAGACAAGTTGAAAATCGGTCTGGTTCTGGGGGTGGGGTGGGTAAAAAACCGATCGGGACTGGGCGGGTTAACTCAAAAAATTAAAGCACCTTTACTATCACAACCTTTTCTCCTATCGGTAGTATGGGTTCCGCCACGGACGCTCCATTGGCGATCTTCTCGTCTACCTTTCAGACTCCTGGTCATCCTCGTTATGGGACTTAGGCGAAAGCTTTGCCATTGCACCTGACATCTGAAAGGCTTTCGTCTGGGTCTGGCATAAATCTTTAATTTCCAAACT
>JAGKTI010024755.1:0-14245 GCA_018397915.1 Birgus latro | reverse complement strand
CAGCCTTAGCACCCTCATACATACTCTTCACTGCCTTCAACAACTTCCCATCTACTCCATATATTCTTAATACTTTCCAGAATCCTTGTCTATCCACCCTGTCATATGATTTCTCCAAATCCATGAAGGCTGCATACAACTTCTTTCCCTTCTCTAGAAACTTTTCCACTAAAGATCTACAAATGAATATCTGGTCTACACAACCTCTTCCCTTCCTAAAACCTCCCTGTTCTTCTCCGACTAATTCCTCTGTAATTTCCCTAACTCTGTCCATACGTATCCTACCATATACTTTTCCTATTACACTGAGAAGGCAAATGCCCCTATGATTACCACACACTACTTTTTCCCCTTTTCCTTTGTACAGGGGAATAATTATACCTGACTTCCAATCCTCTGGGACTCAACCTTCCTCCCAGGCCAATCTGCATCTTCCACATCCATTCTATTACTATCTCTCCCCTATGCTTTAGCATTTCACCACTCACTTCATCAGTTCCTGGGACTTTCCCCATTTTGACTTTCTTCATTTCTTCCACAACTTCCATCCTACTGATTTCTTCCTCTCTTCTCACATCCCTCCTTCTCTCAGCCATTCCCCAGCCACTTATATGTGCATTACTTTCATTCTCTATGTTCAACAATATTATTCAATAAAGTGTTCTCTCCATCTGTTCACTTTTTCTCCCTTCTCTACTAGTAATCTACCACTTTTATCTTTCACACCCCAACTAACTGTGCTGGCACCCTGTCTAACTCTCTCTACCTCTTTCCAGAACATTTTCTTACATTCCCTCCACTTTACACTCAAATTCCTTCCAAATTCCTCATCCACTCTCTTCTTACTCTCTCCTACTAATCTTTTCACCTCTCTCCTCCTCTCTACATATAACTCTCTCTTCCGTCTCTCAACTTATTCGACGCCCCTGTTCCTCATCCACTCATTATACTGTATGCTTTCTTCTTTTCTGCCATAGTCTCTCTCACCTCTTCAGTCCACCATGCTGTTCCCTGAACCGCCTTTCGTATTCTCTTCACCTCACACACCACCTCACATGCTACACAGATTTCTTCTGTGAATATCTTGCACACATCTTCCACGTCCCCCATCTGCTCCAATCTATATTTACCCAATCGCTCCTCCACTTCCCTTTTATATTCAGCCTTTATTCCAGACTCTTGTAACTTTTCTACCCTCCTTGTAAAAACTACTTTCTCATGTCCTTCCCTTCTTCTCTTCCTCCATTGTGTTTGGACCCTGATACTGACCGCCATCAAGTGGTAGTCAGAAAGTCCACTCCCCCAACCTCTATATACTCTTGCATGCATTACACATCTCATCCTTTCATCCACACACACATAGTCAATCATTGCCTTCTGTTCATTCAGTTCACCATCCACCCTTCTCAACACTCGCCATGTATACCTATGGATCATTTTGTGCTTGAAAAGGGTATTAGCTATCACCAACCCCCTCCTGGCACAAATGTCCACTAAAGCACTGCCATTCTCATCCATCTCTGCAGGTACACCCCACTCACCAACCACTCCATCCACCTTCACATTCCCTACTTTTCCATTCACATCTCCAATCAGAAACACTCTCTCATTCCTTTCAAACTCTTTCCATGCACGCTTCCACATTTGTCCAGAACTCTTCTCTCACTCTACTTATACGATCTTGCATCGGAGCATACACACACACAATCGACCACATTTGTAGTCCAACTTTCACTCTTACCCACACAATCCTTGACCCAACTGATCAATACTCTCTTATATTCTCCTTCCATTTGTTACTCACAGCAATATGCACTCCTTCTTTTGCCCTCTCATTCTCACCTACTCCTGCGCATATATCCCATCCATACTTCCATTCTCTCACACTCTCACCTCTCCATTTATAATAGTTTCAGTTAGTCCACATATATCTACTTTTGCACCCTGAAGCACCTGTACAATCTCTCTTCTTTCACCTCATCATTCATACTCCTTACATTCCATATTCATATTTTCAAAATATTATTTTCATTATGTTTTACAACTGTTCAATAATCCTTAATCTCTGAAATGTTTATATATTCAGATGAATGGATTTCTTATTTATATCTGAAATATTTTCTCCATATCTAAAAATTACTGAATTCCATCATGATTCATAGTTTTCAAATATACGGTAATTACCCTCTTTATCAAGCCTTCGCGCCCCCCCCAGGCAGCCCTTTGTGCCCCCCTAGGGGAGCGCGCCCCACAGATTGGAAACCACTGTCCTAAACCATCCTTGAAGGATGCTGTATCGGACAGGAAGGGAATTACAAAGAGGATATATCTCAGGGCCACAACAAAAGTGATCCCCAAGGGACATGAGTGAAGCTCTGAAGTCAAGGTCCTTCAAGAAACAGTGGCCCCTCAGTCAAGGTCCTTCACAAAACAATTGCACCTCAGTCAAAATCCTTCAAGAAACAGTTGCCCCTCACTCTCGTTGATGAATGGCAGGACCCTGCAAATGTGCTAATTCTTGGAAGCTGCTGTACCTTGATGTTCCAGGGGTATGTTACCACTTTAGTACAAATGATGGGGGCATGAGATGAGAGTTGTTGAGGATTTGACAATAAATCACCAGGAAGCAGACATAAAAATTATCCTGCAAGCAAAAGCAGCTGCTGAATCAGACCATCACACTGTTATAAGGGCATCAAATACAGACATTGCAGTCATCCTCATCTACTACTCTAAAAGATCCCTAGAACCCTCTGGATGGATGTTGGAACAAATGCAAGAAATAACAAGCATTTCATCAACATCACTGCCTTAGCCAAGAAACTAAGGCCATCCCTCTGCAACAGTTTAAGAATTTGAATTTCATTAAATCAGGCTTTACTGATCTACCAGGAGACCCGCCGACAAGTCGTAAAAATGACCCCGCTAATACCAATACACCAGTCCTGTATGAGACAGCCCTAGCATGTATTCAATATGGACGGTGGGTGTTAAGCGCCGAAGTGGTGACATGTAGATTGTAGGAGGATGACTGGGCCTTGATAGCAGGCTGTGAAGCCTATGCCCAGAGTCGGACACATAAAAAAAAAAAAAAAAAATCACTTCCAAGGTTCCATGCCTATACAGGTTCTGACTATACATCAGATCTTGTTCGTAAAGAAAAAACAAGACCGTATGAGAAGTTCACTAAGTCTTCAGCTATGCAAGTTGCATTTGCTGAAATGGTACACAGTCAGTTGTCTGCTGATGGTCAAACAACTCTACTGAGATACATGGCATCCATATATGGGGCAGTTAAGGATAGAGTGCCCTTTAACCCCTAAAGCCCTATCATCATCTATCGATGTGTCTGGGCCTCAGTATGTAAAGTCCTAGTATCAACGATCAAACACAAGCTACCAAAAACTGGTGCAAGTTATCCCTGCCTCTTTGATGATGTACATGGAGCCTAGCCAACGGAAAGTACAATATCTGGTGGTGTCTGGCCTTACTCCATGCAATCTCTCCACCTCCCTCTGCCTCACTGATCCTGCCCTCTGTGTCCCCTCCAACATAAACCACTGTACTAATACTACCACTACTACTACAACTACTACCACTACTACTACAACTACATAAAACCTAAAAAAAAAATACTGTGAACAAAACTGTTATTCACTTACTGTCCCCGTTTCGTTACGTTTCGTTTTTGAAGGCTCCAACATGCTTGCATGCGTCGGTCTTGGTCACCTAATGGCGGCTGTCCATGCTGCTCGATCTTTGGTAGCCTCCCTGCTTAGTCCCTTCACCCTGAGGTCACACTTAATGACCTCGTCCCATGTCTTTCTCGGTCTGCCCCTCCCTACCCCTCCCCCAGTATTAACACTTCTCACCCTCTGCACCCAATTATCATCCCCCATCCTCTCCACATGTTCATACCACCTCAGTCTACCTCTCCTCATCACAACACCAATACACTCCAGTCCCATCCTACCTCTCAACTCCTCCATTGTAAACCCAGGTCCTCCAGGCCTTGCATGCAGGGACGCACTGCACATCCACCTAATCACTGTCATTTCTGTATGTTTAAACCTGCGAATATCCTCTTCCTTTACTGCCCAGGTCTCACTACCATACAGCATCACACTCCTAACACATGCTGCATACAAAGATCCCTTAACACGTAAGGAGAGTCCTCTCAATGTCAGGAGAGGCAACAGCTCCATGAACTTCTTCCAACCACTTCTCACTCTAGCAACCGAGCTAGCTCCAGCCCCACCTCCAGCACATAACATGTCTCCCAAATAACAAAACTCTTCCACACACTCAAGAGACTCACCAGCAAGTTCAATCCTTTCACGCCTAACAATCTCCACCTGCTCTCCCCGACACACCGCACACATAAAATCAGCATCATCTCACAGTCTACCTCTATTACCACTACATCTCTTGTGCACCCATTTATCACAAACACTGCACAAGATGGAATTACTTCCCACACCTTTGTGGCAAACTGCACATGGCCACTCTCCCTCTCCTCTGACTGTACCACCACCAATCCTAGATATCATCACTTTTGTTTTATCTGCACCATTAAGCCCTTGTGCCCCAAACCATCTCTCCACTTCCTAAATCTTTCCTCCACCTCCTCTTCATTCTCTGCAATCAACACCAAATCATCAGCATACAACATCTCCCAAGAGAGTCCATCTCTGAAGTCACATGAAAGGGCTTCAAGTACCATGATAAACAACAAAGGACTCAAAACTGACCCCTGATGCACACCAACATTCACGGAAAACTCATCACTCAAAACTCCATTCACTCTTACCTGGATGCGAGCACCCACGTACATGGCCATGACCACCCTAACCAGCCACTCTTCCAACACTAGCTTTCTCATTGCCCACTTCACCACCTCTCTAGACTCTGTCAAAGGCCTTTTCCAAATCAACAAAAACAAAATATAATTCCCTTTTCTTTCCAATATATTTTTCCTGAAGCTGTCGAACAATGAATATGGCATCAGTGATCCCCCTGCCTGGCATAAACCCAAACTGCATCTCACCAATATTCACTCTTTCTCTAATCATACCTTCTAGAACTCTCTCCATTACTTTCATTATCTGATCTAAGAGCTTTATACCTTTGTAATTTCCCCTTTCCAGGGCATCGTCCTTCCCTCTGTACACATTTACAATTACAGTACACTCTTCAGCCAATCATCTGGGACAACACACTCATATATAATCATGTTTATCATATCAGTGACTAACCTCACCCCAATAGCTCCTGAGGCCTTCAACATTTTGGCAATCAACCCAGACACACCTGCTGCCTTCCCCCACCCGCATCCTGCCTATTGCCTCACTCACAGTAGCAGCATCAATCAAAGGCCATGGGCCAAACATTGGATCTGCTGGCTCCAAACCTTCCCTGTCCCAGTCAAACTCCTGCTGTCCATAATCGAAAATATTTTCCACTATAACAGAATGTTTTTCCTGTAAATATACACACACGAAAACTTTCAGTAAAAAATAAGGCACTAATTTCATCATGAAACAAACTTTCTGCTTCCATTATTCACATAAACAGAACAGACATAGCAGTGGTGCAAGGCATGGCATTTCCTCCTCTCTCCTTCCTTTCTCCACTCCAATATATGAGTATTTTCCACTATAACAGAATTTTTTCCCCCTGTGATTTGTACTTTTTCATCATGACAAACATTCACACATGAAAACTTTCAATAAAAAATAAGGCACCAATTTCATCATGAAACAAACTTCCTGTTTCCGTTATTCACGTAAGTAGACACAGCGGTGGCACGAGGCTCGATGCATAAATATCGACACTCATTATGGCAGTCGCTTTCCTTAGAGGAAGAGTCACTCATTAAGACCTTTTCTTTTCTGGTCTTTGGATTTCATTGGTGTCGAAGTTGGCAGCTGCAGGCGCTCAGTCAAGGATCCGGACACAGGGAAAACTTTTTGCGTAGGTCTATCCATTACAGAGCTACGCAGGTAACTGAAACACAACTCAGATGTGTGCAGGAGGGTTGCCAATGGCAGCATAAGATGAAAATGGCCCGCGGAATATTCAAGCAATGCCGTGAAACACTAAATCATGTATATGTGTAACCTGGACGTCCCCGGGTCATCATGTATGCATGTCACCCGGATGCAATAGGTTAGACATATGACAGTGAAATATACATTTTCTGGTGTGTAAAATCAAGCTCTTCAAATCTATAAGAACAAAATTTACTTAGGTGCATTTCTCTCTCTCTCTCTCTCTCTCTCTCTCTCTCTCTCTCTCTATAAATGAGGTAACAATTTTTATTTTTGACATTCTCTGACGGTCAATAATGTGGTAAACATTAGTCATATGAGAGTGAAATGTACATTTTCTGGTGTGTAAAACCAAGCTCTTGAAATCTATAAGACCAAAATTTACCTTGGTGAAATGAAAAATCAGACCCTAAATGCAGTTCTAGGGCCAGATAGGGTGGGAGAATTGCAGTCTTTAGGAGTTAATGAATAGAGGAACTAAAAGTTTGTCAGTTGCTATGGCCCAAGGATGAGAATGAAGAATCCAATGGCCAAACTCAAAGGAACTGATGCAAGTTCACTTCCTCCATGTGAATCTGAGATGAAGCTCCATATATGCTGTGCTGCATTTGTGGCAAAGATGTGGGCAGCTGCTGACCAGTTTACCCTGAATTAGGACCCTGATGTTGAAAATGGGCAGAATTTGATTAATGGTGCTTATGAGGCAATCTGGTTTGAGGGCCCGAAACTCCCAGATGCCCTAGTGCCAGAGGACCTGGTCATGAGTCAGATGAAATGATACCTGGATCATCATCATCTGAGGAGGAGAAGAATGGTTCGGAGGAGGAAGGTTGAGGCCAGTTAGACCAGTATGAACTTAACAAGAGTGAGACTAATGACTATGTAAGCTGAAAAACCTTATGGTTTAGAAGGTTTAACCATCACTTCGTACTTGCAAATGTACAGACTAGCACTTTAATGCTTTGTTGTAATTATATGTAGATTATAATGCTGAGGGTGTCAAACAAAGGATGTAGTGATTTTGAAATTTCTGAATTATTCAATATTGTCAATAGTACTGCAATACTATAATAGTTAAGACTTGGACACCTGTTTTTTACACATTCCTGTATTCATATGATTTTACAAAGAAAGCATGTTCAATGAACTGAAAACAAATAACTTTTCCCAAAAATTCCCCAGGCCTCTGAATGTTTAGACTCAGAAGGGCATTTTTGGAGTCCTGAATATTGGTACTGTACACGTACTCCAAATGATAGACTGGCATGGCCTGCATCAGTCTGATATTTGACCCACTCAGAAATGGGTTAGTCTCCACAAATCACACTTAAGAGTTGATAATCTTTAACTGGCATATTGCAAAGGCCACTTTCCCCAAGTTTGATGAGTGTACTAAGGATGTTGGTTAAATTTCATATTGGTGCCAACCATGTGCCACTCAGAAATCGACTTGTTCCCAAATGTGTCATTTATGGGTTATAAAGTCTGAAAAGGTAACCTACTAAGAAACATTTGGCACTAATTTGGTTGATGTACTAAAACTGTCATACGAATTGAATTTTTGACCAACTTTCAGTGGCACCTCCTAGTTACTGCACCAAATGATGCACTTAAAAGCTCCTGTTTTGGGGTTCTCGGTCACATGTCTACAATATCAGGACCCCAAAACTTTTGTACTCAAGATGTCAGTTAAACCTCTACTAGCTCCCAAAATATCCAGTCTTGGGGGAGGGGACCCTTGGTCATGACTTGTACAGGCATAGGACAAACTTCAGGTGGATGGCAGAGTTATTTTTTGGTCATTTTAGGCTTCGTAATTGAGGTCACTCTCCTGAACCTCATTGAACCCAAGTTCTATCAACCTCATTATGTGATAATTCATTATGCAATAGGTCTTCATTTGAATTAATCCTAATGCATAATGATGCCAGACTGTAACATGCTGGGAGACTTCTTGTTTACCCAGAGGGAGACAAATGTAATGTGCAGCATATGAGAATGCATATTTGCTACTTTGATGATCCCGGCACTTAACTGAACGTGCTGACTGGTGAAATAAGCTAAGCTCGTGTTGTCCTGTCTCCATATCTTAACTAACTCAACCTACAGTAAACCATCAATTTAGCAGACCTCGATACACTGGATACCAGATTTAATGGACACTATGAAGTCCACCAGACTTCCAATGGCATTAACAAACAATGTCCGTTAAATGGAACATAATGGATCGTAATACATGTGTTTCCTACCATTTCACTCCAAGCTGACCTGAAACTGAACTCAACCTACTGTGACTGCTGCTAAGCTGTAATAACAGACTAGGCTCTAGTAATACTGTACTGGTCATTAAGAAAGCCTTTGACATGGATACGAATTAAGTTGCAAAAGGGCAAAATTACGGGTAGTTATTGTAAAATGGGTACAATTTTCACTTTTAGTACTAGAATATGCAACTGTAATCATTCATTTTTAAACACAGTATGTGCTTGAAATCCCACAGGAGGGAAGGGGACTAAGAGATACAGTATGATAGAATTTCGGCTTCATCAGATCAAGCTTAACCCCATTTAGTCCATTCATGCAAAGGTCTACTGTATTTTTAAACATACATATGTTCTTTGCTTCCACCAATTTCTCTTCCAAATTGTTCCAAATGTCTATATACAAAGTGTTACAAATGTCTATCTATCTATCTATTGCCAGACGCCTCAATCCCGCACAGGGTAGCCACAAACAAATTGCCTCCATGTCGCTCTGTCCCCTGCCATTTCACTACCCCACTCCCAACTCACACACCCCCTCTCTCATGTACCTCTCCACTCCATCCCTCCATCTCATCCTCGGCCTCCCCCTCTCTCTCACCCCCTCCACCCCACCCACATACCTCTCCTCGTCAATCTTTCACTCTCCATCCTCTCCACATGCCAAAACCACCTTAACTTGTTTCTCCTAACGCTTCCTATCACATCCACAACAACACCACAACGTTCCTTCACTTCCTCATTTGTTAGTCTGTCTCTCCATGTGACTCCACATGCTCCTCTCAAATAACTCATTTCCACTGCTCTCACTCTTGGCTTCTGTCCTTTAAACAGGGTCCAAGCTTCACTTCCATATGTTAAATCACAATACTGTCATGTAACAACTTTTTCACTTCCATGCTCACTTCCCTGTTTCTTATCACTGCATTCAACGAACCAGCAACCTTCCTTCCCTGCTGCACCCTTTCAAGCACTTCACCCTCCAGACTTCCATCCATACTCATCCCACTACCCAAGTACTTAAATGCACTCACATTCTCCATATCCTCCCCATCCAATCTCACTGTACATTCAATGGATTCCCTTCTCTCAAAGACCATCACTTTACTCTTAGCTACATTCACCTTTACATTCCGTTTCTAACACACTCTCCCAAACTCATCTACCAAGCCTTGCAGCTCCCCTTCGTCTTCGCTCAACAACACAAGTATCATCTGCAAACAAAAGTACAAGGAGTTTCCAAACACTGCCCTCTCTCACTAGGGCAGCTCCAACATCCACTGCCCGACCTTGTATCTCTTTTATAACCCCATCCATGTACAGATTGAACAACTATGACATATCCTTGTTTCAATCCAACCTTCAAATAGAAAGATTCACTCAGTTTGCCATCCACACACACTGCAGCCTTAGCACCCTCATACATACTCTTCACTGCCTTCAACAACTTCCCATCCACTCCATATATTCTTAATACTTTCCACAATCCTTGTCTATCCACCCTGTCATATGCTTTCTCCAGATCCATGAAGGCTGCATACAACTTCTTTCCCTTCTCTAGAAACTTTTCCACTAAGGATCTAAGAATGAATATATAGTCTACACAACCTCTTCCCTTCCTAAAACCTCCCTGTTCTTCTCCAACTAATTCCTCTGTTATTTCCGTAACTCTGACAATAAGTATCCTACCATATACTTTTCCTATTACACTGAGAAGGAAAATGCCCCTATGATTACCACACACACTGCTTTTTCCCCTTTTCCTTTGTACAGAGGAATAATTATACCTGACTTCCAATCCTCCGGGACTCTACCCTCCTCCCACGCCAATCTGCACACCTTCCACATCCATTATATTACTATCTCTCCTCCATGTTTCAGCATTCCACCACACACTCCATCAATTCCTGGGGCTTTCCCCATTTTAACTTTCTTCATTGCTTCCACCACTTCCATCCTACTGATTTCTTCCTCTCTTCTCACAACCATCCTTCTCCCCGCCATTCCCCAGCCACTTATACTTGCATAACTTTCATTTTCTATGTTCAACAGTTCATTAAAGTGTTCTCTCCATCTGTTTACTTTTTCTCCCTTCTCCACTAGTAATCCACCATTTTTATCTTTCACACCCCCACTGACTTCACTGACACCCTGTCTAGTTCTCTTTACCTCCTTCCAGAACTTTGCAAATGTGCACACATGTATTTAGGAAACCAAAGATTTTCACAGCCTTTACACATACGCTTTCTTCAATTTATATTCATGTCCTCTTGTCCTTTCATCATCATCTACAGACAGATCATCTCCATCCACCTTTTCCAGTTGTCTAACTCCTTTACATACAGACTCAGCTGTCTGAGGCAACTCATAGCAAACCCTTTTCTGTATCCTCCACATCCTCTATACTCATTTCAAAGCCAAAGGTGGCTGTCGAGTACATGTGTGCAACAATCTATCTTGCTCTCGTGTTACTGAACTTGATTCATCTGAATTCTCTACTCTCTGGTTTCGGCTTTCCTGTCATTCTCTGACTAAATATATCTGTGCTCTTTACTCATCCCTGACTACGAAAAATTTGTCGACTATCTTTCTTCTACGATGGAACACATCCTATTCGTTTCTCCTTTCTCTGAAATCTTGGTTCTAGGAGATTTCAATGCTTACCACCACCTTTGGCTCTCCTCTCCTTTCACTGATCCACCCACTGAACAAGCCTACATCTTTTTTATCCTTAATGACTTAGTGAAGCTTGTACAGTATCCTACCTATATCCTTGACTGCCTTGGAGAAAGTTCCAACATACTTGACCTCTTCCTAACAACTAATCCTTCTGCTTACACCGTTAATCTTTTTTTCTCCGTTGGGCTCTGCCGATCACGACCTCACTACCTTAACCTATCCTATCACTCCAGTACGGCCTGTGGACCCTCTAACGAAATGTCAGTTATAGCACTTTGGAGCTCCTAATTGGGAGGCCCTCAGGCAGTACTTCTTTGATTTTCCTTGGAATGATTATTGTTTTCATGACTGAGAGCCATCTGAGTGTGCCATGTGCATTTTGGAGGTCATTCTCTTGGGCATGTAAGCATACATTCCCTTCTCATATCCTCTGACTAATGCAAGAAAGCCTTGGTTTAATAACATTTATTCTAATGCTGTCTGCAACAAGGAGAGGGCCTATAAAAGGTACCAGAGCCAACCCACCCTTGAATCACATCTTCTTTTATGTTTCTCCCTGGAATCGTGCTAAGTCTGTTCTTCGCTTGGCTAAAAATAATTTCATCCATACTAAATGCTCTCATCTCTTCAACTCAAATTCTTCCCGCTCCTTCTGGCACCTTGCCAAAAACCTTCCTACCAACTTTACCTCATCATCCTTCCATCCTCATTCTTAATGGCCGTGTAGCTATTTCTTCTACTGATAAAACAGATCTCCTCGCTCAAACATTCTCCTCTAATTTCACCTTAGACAATTCCGGTGCTGTTCCTCCATCACTTCCCCCCACTGACTTCCACATGGCCGACATTAAAATTTCTTCAACTGATATATTTTCTGCCATCACTGGCCTCAATAATAACAAGGCACACAGGCCTGATGGGGTCCCTCCTGTTGTCCTCAAGAACTGTGCTTCTGTGCTTACACCCTATCTAGGCAACCTATTTTGCCTTTGTCTATCAACCTGTACCATTCCTTCTTGCTGGAAGTCCGCTCTCATTCAGCTACTCCCAATAAAGGGTGACCATTCCCAACCCTCTAACTAACCTCCAATTGCTTTAATATCCTGTGTCCCATAAGTTTTTTAATCTATTCTAAACATGAAAATTCTAAAACGTCTTTCCTCACAACCTTCTTTCTGATCGTCAGTATGGGTTCTGTCAGGGACGCTCCACTGGTAATCTTCTCACCTACCTTTCAGACTCCTGGTCATGCTCCTTTCGGGACTTCAGCAAAAGCTTTGCCACTGCACTTGACATCACTAAGGCTTTTGATCGAGTCTGGCATAAATCTTTAATTTCCAAACTGCCCTTTTACAGTATTTATCCTTCTTTCTGTGCCTTCATCTATAGCTTCTTTTCTGGTCATTCTATAGCTGCTATTATAGACAGCAACCATTCCTCTCCTAGATCTATCAACAGTGGTGTTACTCAGGGCTCTTGTCATATAACCAACACCTCCTTTTATTCATCAATGACCTTTTAAGCTGTATGTCTAACCCTATCCACCCATAAGCTGATGATTCCACCCTTCACCTCTCCATTCGGTTCCCGCAACATGCATCTCAGCAGTTACTTTACCAAACAAGGGATGAGGCTATGGCACACCTAACGTCTGACTTGGCTCATATCTCTGACCGGGGTAAAAGTAATCTTGTTATTACTAAAGCATCAAAGACTTTTTTTTTTTTTTAATGCAAGGAAGAAGGAATCAAAGGACATGGGCCCGCACACTGTTCCTTCCAAGAAAAAACAAAAACAATACAAAAGAGACCCAAATTCAAGATCTGTTCATTTCAAGATGAATGGACACACTGCATTTGAAAGACTGGAGACCATAGGAAGTAGGCAATACAGACAGAGGAAGACAGTTCCAGAGTTGACCAGTTGCATAAATGAAGGACTGGGAGTATTGGTTAACTCTTGCATTAGAGAGATGGACAGAAAAGGAATGAGAGTTTGTTGCTAGACGGGCACTACGTGCCCGTTATAGAGGTGGAGAGATGCAAGAAGACAGTTCAGAGGAACAGTGACCATTGAAGTAGCGATAGAAGAGAGATAAAGATGCAACAGTGCGGCGAAGAGACAAAGGTTGAAGGGAATCAATAAGAGCAGAGTTAATGAGATGAAAAGCCTCTGACTTCACCCTACTGAGAAGAGCTGCATGTGGGGAGCCTCCCCACACATGACAGTTGTACTCCATACAGGGGCGAATAAAACCCGAGTGCAAGGTCAACAACTGTGCAGGGGTAAAGAAAGTTCGGGGTCAGCTTAGCACACCTAATCTCTTGGAAGCAGATTTAACAAGAGCTGTAACATGTTCTTACCAAGATAAATCCCAAGAGAATGAAACTCCAAGCATGTTCAAGGATGATGCAGGACTGAGCTGGACATTATTAAACATTAGTGGGTAATCCTGAGGAAGATTTTGTCGGGTTGATAAGTGTAAGAACTGAGTTTTTGATGCATTAAAAACAAGATTATTTTTACCCCAATTAGAGATACGAGCCAAGTCAGACATTAGGTATGCCATAGCCTCATCCCTTGTTTGTTCAAGTGACTGCTGAGATGGATATTGCGGAAACCAATGGAAAGGTGAAGGGTGGAATCATCAGCATATGAGTGGATATAGTTAGATGTACAGCTTAGAAGGTCATTGATGAATAAAAGGAAGAGAGTTGGTGATAGAACAGAGCCCTGAGGAACACCACTGTTGATAGGTCTAGGAGAAGAATGATGGCAGTCTACAACAGTGGCAATAGAACAACCAGAAAAGAAGCTAGAGATGAAAGCACATATAGAAGGATAGAAACTGTAGGAGGGCAGTTTGGAAAAGAAAGATTTATGCCAGACTTGATCGAAAGCCTTTGAGATGTCAAGTGCAATTGCATAGCTTTCGCCAAAGTCCCGAAAGGAAGATGACCAGGAGTCTGAAAGGTAGGTGAGAAGACCGCCAGTGGAGCGTCCCTGATGGAACCCATACTAACGATCAGAAAGGAGGTTGTGACAGGAAAGATGCTTTACGATTTTTCTGTTAAGAATTGACTCAAAAACTTATGAGACACAGAATGTTAAAGCAACTGGACAATAGTTAGAGGGTTGAGAATGATCACTCTTCTTTGGGACTGACTGAATGCGAGCAAACTTCCAGCAAGGAAAGGTACATTTTGACAGACAGAGGCAAAAGAGTTTACACAGGCAGGGTGTAAGGAGGATGGA